>JAJQXH010000036.1:770000-895000 GCA_022343465.1 Oscheius sp. G VE-2021
TTTATACAGCTAACTCCAGCCGCTTGCTTGAACTGTCTTCGGCTGCATAAAGAGGTAGCCTTAGGCCGCTTGACTATGAGGTGCCGGTTCAAATGGACTGCGTCAATATCAAAACTACCAGATCTAATTTTTTGAAGATCCTTCTAATTTTCTGTCATTACACCGCTTTGCCGATTTTGTTTTTTGTTTAAAATATGGCTGGTTCACTTTTCAAAACGAAGTTGCGCTGCTTACAAAGAAAAAAAGAACTATCTTTCACTTCTGTCACGAACGTGATATTAAATGTTAATTATATCAATTAATACCCTAGTCTATATTGTTTTCCTATCTGAAACCATAACATCTGTCAGTTCATTAATAATAGTATAGATCGAGAAGCGCTAAATAAATGCTTCTCATTGTATTGTTTAATAATAAATAACTGAGATAGTTCGAGACGTAGACATGGCCCGAAATAGCTAGAAAGAAGAAGAAGCGCAGACAACCAATATGCAAAATGTGGTGATAAAAGGACCTGCCCGAGAACAGAGAAAGTTCGGAACAATCGCCTCTCAAGCAGAGTCTCAACGCGACCCGGCTCACGAGCTTCGGAACAACACTTCTTTCCTATCAACGCCTTCGCACCAACTGCCATCGATCAAGCATTCCCCTTCCCTACGACGACCACTTCAACCACAAGAAGAAACCAAGGACTCCTTTCTCCACACAGTAAGTACTAATACGTGTAATAAAACTATTAGTACGAAATTGTGTGTTTCATTCTGTCAAGAAGAACTTCTTCTTGACAACTTCCAAGTATGGCGATTTTCAGTTCTCCCCCTGCTGTCAAATTCAAATTTGGGCGCGTTTCCCACGAACTTGCAGAAAAACATCGCTGCCCTCTTTCATCTGCCGTCTATTTCGCTGACTCAGGCGTCCGCGGCCCTCGCACATCCCTGTGTTCGCCCAGAGAGCTGTATAATTTGCACTCTGAACCTTCTTATTTTTTGCCAGTCGTTTTATACTTCTAGTTCTAGCCACTTTTTTTTAAAAATATTCTAATTGTGAAATACAGCTGACGTAGAAGAACTTTTAAAATTTGGGTTTAGATTTGTTCAAATTGGCAAAATATTGCATTATTAGTGGCTACTTCATTTTATTTACAGTAAATATGATTGAAACCCCTTTTTCGTTTTGCCCAAAATATAGAAATGTTTTTTAATGCGATCAATTTTACTTAGGAATTTCATTTTATACATACTTGGAATCCATTTAGAAACGCAGATTTAATTTTTTTTGCTACTTTTTTAAACTGTGTGATTTTTAAAAAAAATCAGGCCATCGCCTGTGATTGACTGTCGGCTCTTTTGAAGTGCCTTCGTCGCTGAGTCTTGTTGCATTGTGTGGAAGAAGTGTGTAAGTGTGTGTGCATGTGTTTGTGTGACTCCACGCCGCGTAACGTAACCTACGTCATTTTCTAAAGGGGGGGGGGGACTTTCTGCGGCGGCGCCTATCCCATACGGGTGCGCGCTGTTTCACCCTTTGGACCGCAAAAGAAAGAAAGCAATCGACATGCGCATGCCCGATGAAGAGATCCGTGGCTATTCTCAACCTTTTGCATTTTGTTATTCTACATTCCGAAACTTTTTGAGCCTCTTCTTGCTTTTTTCTTTAAAATTTAAATTTTTTCAGAAGGTACTCAATTGTACCTCTACCCCTCGTTCTTCACTTTTCAAGCTTTTCGCCAAGCTTCACCTCCTTTTGAAAAGATGGGCCTCAAGAAGAATCTAGTTCAGGTTCGTTTTTTTAATAGCCACGTTGAGTATTTTTATTAAATTAAAGAAAAACTTACTAAACCATTTGTTATAACAACCTAAATTTACTAGAGAAGAAGAAAACGAACTACTAGATTTTCGCACGGTGTTTAAATATATAAAATTAGGATTTAGGGTAATTTTTTTAGCTGTTTAAAAATTGTTACTTGAGTTTTACCGTTATTAAATGTCCACATGAATATAATTCAGATCAACAACACCACCAAAAAGTGGATGAAAATTTCTGTGCAGGAAGTACCTTCAGGTAGGAAGCAACTAATTTAAATATTTTAACATTTTTTTCAGAAAGAGATCCTACCATCACCTACGGTTTCTTTTCTGACGAGCCCAGCTACTGTTCCGTTGAAGAACTGTGGTCTGTTTCCAAGATAAAGTAGGTTATATTTTTCAGCTTTAGAAATTTAAAATTCTAAAGAAATTAAAAAAGCTTGTTTAGCTTTTTCCCCGTGTGACCAGCAGTAGCATTCAGAATTTTTTTTTTGGTGAAATAGAAAAATGTCTACTGAATTTTAACTGCAACCACATTAAAAGAAAGTCAAAACGCGGACCGGCCCGGGACCAAAAAGGCCAAAAAAGGACCCGGTCCATTTACCAAACAAATATCGAGAATTTGCAGGAGAACCAAAAATTTCGCAAAAATCACCCAATGAACAAAAGAACCTTGTTCGACTTTAATTTTGTATTAAGTAAGCAATCATTTTTTTAGCTAAATTACGCAAAAACAGCTAGCTATAAATATTTTGCAACGTTCTGGCACGCCATCGCTTCAAGACACAATCAAATTTAAATATTTTTTTAACATTTCACGTTGCGTATACCTGAAATTAAGATATCGGTTAATAAAATTGTTCAGTTAATCCTTAACATTTTATGTTTTCCAAAGTTCTGACACGCTATCGGTTCAGGACCCACTAAAATCAAGCAATTTTGATTGATTAATCATTGGTTTCACCGAAGCAATCGAGCAATCGATACGTACGATTACCATAATAACAATTGGGTATTTGTATCTCTTGGTTGTCCGAGGCCCTAACCCAGAATAAAAAGACCCGCGAAATGTGGCTTTAAATTCTGGTTTAAAACAATCCGTTAAAATTAATTTTACTGGCACGCTATCGCGTCAAGACCCAAAAAAGAAATATGACCTAGGATCTACTTTTATCTAGGGTACCAACTTATTGCAAGATGAGTGTAATCGGTTCAGTATAAGGTTAAACAGCTCAGGTACATACATACAGACACATACAGAAATCTGCCCTTTGTATTAATTGAATCACATTTTATTAAAAAGTTGAAAATCCGTTCCTACTAAAATACTGAGGTTCTGAGGAGTCAACCTATCCTGGAGCCACAGTGATTTGGCTTTCATTTGGATAACGTTTGAATGGGGATCTTGCTGCTGAAATTGTAGATTACATTAAGTTGTTTTACTTTATTTTTGGATTCTAATTTTTTTAAAAAATCATTAACAAACATGTTTTAGTGTGGTCAACAGCCTCGACAACCTATTGTTTTTTTTTTCGAGAAATTCAAAATTTCTAAACGTGAAGGAAAGTTCTTGTTTCGTGTTCTGATGAAGGAGGCTGAACTGGATTCACTCAAAACAACCCGGAAACCTATGCGTACAACCGTTAGAGTAAGTTGTGTTTTGGTAGGATGTTTTGATCATTAGATAATTCCCCCCACGCAAAATTGATAAATATATCATGTTTCAGACAACTATCTTCTCTGAAGAACGCCGAAGTGGCGAAGAGCCCATCGTAATCATAGTAGAGATGATATTTCGCACTCCAGAGGTATTATTTTCTTTCAAACTAGAATTACACAAAAAACTTGAAAATTCACTAATTTTGTATACAATAGCTTTTTAATGAATCGCGATGTTAGAGAACAACAAAAAATTAATAAAAATTGGACCATTTTCGCATTTCTAAGGATTGTACTCTAAGTTACTGAAATGTACCATTTCACACGAAAACCAATGTATTTTCAATATTATTTTGTTTAATTTCTCAATAATTATTTTAGGCACACGAAGTCTACCTCAAGAACAATAATTTCCGTACGTATGATCATCAATGTTGTCCTCTTCCTCCAGGTAATAATCATAACAGTGAAACACACAACCCCCCAAACACACACACACACACACACACACACACACACACACACACACACACACACACACACACACACACACACACACACACACACACATACACGTGCCTTGTTGAAGATGAGGAGATGGTTTCGGACGAGAATAGCGATTACGACGAAGACGATTATGAAGATGAAGATGAGGACGACTATGACGATGAAGAGGAAACTGTTGAGTCAGGAGGCCCAGATGACGTAAGTGTTATATCTTTCAGTTCTTTCATTTCTGTGGTTTTCTTAAAAATACTTTTAGGTCCAGGAGCTTAATAATGAGAACGTTCAGACCCCTTCCTCAACTGCTTATCTCCTCAGTTCCCCAGGCAATAATCATTATAATAAAAAACTCTTTGTTTGTAGGATCAGCTACTCCTACTTCTCCCTCTTCTGCCGAAAAGGTACTTTTCAAACCAGACATTTTAAAAAATCATAAATTTAATTTAAAGAAATTTTCAATAACGCAACATAAAAAAGAGAGTCTTTTTTTAACTTTGACTAGAAATAACATTTAAGCATTTTTTTTAAAAAAATTTTTATTAATGCGTTTTATATGGATTCTTGAAATTTTCTTGCTGAAAACAAAGCGTTGTCACTATGATTTCCAATTTTTTTTTGAAATTTCACAAAATTAGCTGATCTATAACATTTGACAAAAAAAGCATTTTGATATTTAGGTTTTCTAACCTCTCGCTTTTTATTCTAATTTTGAATCGATATCACCGTTGTATATGGGTTGTAATCCATGGTTATCGATTTATTGGCTTTTTACATGTCACAAAATGGCTTTTTATTGAGCCAAGGTTTCGGCCAGGCTCGTTTTAAACTCATAAAATTATTTTCCAAAACTAAAATTGTATATTTTTTTTCCAAAACTAAAATTGTATATTTTTTTTTCCAAAACTAAAACTGTATATTTTTGTTACGCTACTTTAATATATTTGTAAGAAAATATAATAAAATAGTTGTTCTTTGCTATAAGCAAGGGTGGCTGAAACGCGGGCCGGCCCGGGCCGGGCCGAGGTTTTGTGAGAATCGAATTTTAAATTTCACTCGGTCAAATCTTCATATTTTTCTGTTATTTTTGTTATAAACAATAGTTCGAAACATGCAAAAGTTACTGTGTAAAGGAAGATTCGAACTACCCTTTATAAAATTTTGGAAATTTCCATGGCCGAGTGGCTAAGAGGTCGGACTGGTAATATAAAACTACCTCAGTTCGATCCCCGCTCGACAAACCTTCAACTGTTTTGACGAATAGTTATACTAGAAACACTTATTTGCCACCATACCTATGAAACACATTTTTTCTAACTTTTGAAAAATTTTGCCTCCAACCCGGGCTCGGCCCCGCCCTAAGTCACCCTTGGCCTTAAGTTGTTTTCCGGTTCAGCCATTCTTGGTTTTTGCTTGTTGAGATTAACGTTTTGTAAGAATCGGGCACATATTACAATGTTCTTTTTATTTTTTCAAGGATTTTCTAGTTTTTTAAGGTATTCTTTAAAGGTCCGGTTTTTATTGATTATTTATTGATAAAAAAACGAAAAGCCATTATAAAAGCCATTTTTCAAAATCGATATTTCTATTGCGCTTCGCTTTTTATAAATTCACCATTATAAAAAAGCAATTTTTAAAAGCAGCACCGTTCCTTTTATTTTACAGTGTGCTCCTAGTAACAAAATTATTTATAAATTATTTTTTTAAACCCGTTGTCTTTATTTTTTAAGCAAACCAAACTTATTCCATTTTTTGATTTCATTGAATTCTCTTTTACTTTTGAAAAAAAATGAGTTTAGGTCCACGAACTTCAACCTCTACCAGTCGACTTTCTTCAAGCCCGATCTACAACTTCAAGCAAGCCAACCTCGATCAGGACCATGTCGACCTCTTCCTCTTCTGTGAAGGTAAGAAACCACTGTTTAAAGGAAATATTCAAAAACTCCCATCTTTACCACATAATTTAATTTACTAATTTTATTAATTATTTTTTGAAATGTGTAAAATGAGTAATTTCAGAAGCCCCTCTTTCTTCACTCTTATCACAAAAAGGCCCAGGAATTTGTTGATGCAGAAAGTATTAAAGCATGGATTGCCGATTTGTGAGTTTTTTTCTTTAAACGTTTAACTTACAGTTGTCTCTAAATCGTAATTATTAAAAACCTTATTTTTTTTAAAAATCAAATATAGAATATTTTTAGTCATCGCATTAATGAAGTCCACCGTATTCATGAGGAGACCCCCATTGTTTATCCTGAGCAGCCCGGCTGCTACATCTACGAGGAACTCAAGAACCCTTGGCTCGTCCCCATTTCCTGCGATTTCCTCACGCCGGCAGGATCAGAGCGTGAGTTTTATTCTCCATAATTTCAAAAAACTGCTTTTAGACGAATGTCACGACTATGAGAAGACCGTCACAGGAGACAAGGAACTGTTCTTCTGGAACCAGGACAAGACGATCGATGGGATCCGCCGCAGGGTGAGTTTTTTTTAAATCACGCAGTTAAAAGCATAAATAATACTGTAGCGCGAAATCAGGCTAAAGGTTAGGGAGTTTAGTTTTTTTCATTTTTTCAATTAAAAACCAAACGTATCTATACACATAGCCCATCGAACACGGATAAAATAATGCCCGTTTTTTAGCTACATGTTCATTTTGAATTAGGACGTGATTACGTCCTCATTCAAAAAGTATTTTCGGTGCGACGCGCACTTTTGAAGAAATTATTTGAACTTGTTTTTCTCGGTGCTTTTAAACGGTTTTTCTGTATTTCTTGTTTTAAAAATTAGCATGTCCATAAAAGAAACATTTAAAGTTCAATTTACATTAAACACGCTCCTTTAAGCATTTAAGAGAAAGCAGTGAAGTTTCAGTTTCTTGATTTCAATAAAAGCCGGTTATTTTCGTTGGGCGAAGACAATGAAAAATGAAAACACGTTTGCCTTTGGTTTGAAAAATTATGTTTACCCATATTTTGAAAAGCGAACCGACCCAAGCGCCGCTTTAATGCGTTTACTTTATTTCCGCAAAGTCGTTTCACCTGCCGCTGGCTGACACCCGTATGAGATAGGCGTTGCCGCTGAACTCAATGTAAAAGGCGCTACTAGCTAAACACTCAACATTACCATTATGTTTTGTCTAACTTAGTACAATTTATGATCTCTTTGATATGTAATTAAACGTAGAAATTATGGAGCTACTTTCACTACTTTCGCCTTTACAAAACCCCTTTTCAGATCACATTCCTTGGTCCTGACATTCACAGGCCTGTCGGAAGTGTGATCTACCAGTACATCGTGCCAGAGAAAGCAGTTGAGGATCAGGAGGAAGCTGCCCCAGTCCGCCAAGAAGAAGCCCCTGCTCGTCACGAAGAAGTGCAAGAAGAGATCGTCGAGATCAGGGAAGACGTAATGCGGGATGAGGATGATGACGATGTGCAAGAGCCCATTGTCATCATCTCCAACGATGATCCAATGGAGGAACGCCCTCTTCAAGATCAGGAAGAAGGACAAACTCCTCAGGTTTGTTGAGAAAGGGAGAGAGAGAGAGAGGGACAGAGAAGCGCAAAAACATATGAAAAAGGATCAAGGAAAACAGTAAGAGGGATCGAAAAGAGAGATATGGAGAGAGAGAGAGAGAGAGAGGCAAAGAGAGAGAAAGAGATAAAGAGAAGAAAGACATCTATCACAACACAACGACTTATTTGAATTGGGAACTCGTATTATATCAATGAAAATGCTGTTTTCAGCTTCCGGAGTCGCCGATCGCCTCCAATTCTACTGCTGCCCAGGCAGAAGGATCCTCCGGCACCAACGAGGACGAATCGGTCAGTCTCTTTTAAAACATCATTAAAAGCCACCATCCCTTTTCTGACCTTTCTAAGAGTTCAAATGTGGATGTTGATCTTAAAAAACCTTTTCAATAATAATCAACTTTCCGTCGTTCTCGGTTTTTCACCCATCGTTTAAAAACCCAAAATTGGAAATCTCAATAGCAACATTTTCTCACTGAAAGTAACGCAACATAACTTTATTGAAGTCTTTAGTTTTATTTGAAAATTGAATAGTCAATTTCTCTGATTAACACTTTGAAATAAATTATTGTTAGAAAAAAAAAATCCTCCGGCGCCAACGAGGAAGCATCTGTGAGTGTTTTTTTCAAACCAATATTAAAAAGTCCCTTCTGTGAGCAAGGTTTCCAAAGCGGAGATTGCTATTTAAGAAAAAAGGTTTAAAAAATTCAAATTTCCGTCGGTTGGTTAGTAACCCTTTTATTGTTTTTCACAAACAACCTAAAATTGAAAACCTCGATAGCAGCAATTCCACATCCAATTCTTGCACTAAATTACAATTTTAGTGAAAGAACAAAATTTGACACATATCTACATTTGTAAATTTAAATTGATTTTAATAATAAGTTTTTTTAGTTGACACATTAGTCGATTTCTTTGATCATTATGGGAACCAATTAATGTAGAAAACCTAAAATTCTTGTTTTAGCCTGTTTATGCCGTACCGTGCGAAACAATCAATTTTTCTTTGAAAAAGAATAAGCAGGTTCTCATAAAAAACATAGTTTTATCCATAGTAAAAGTTTGATTGATTTACAGATCAAGGCTTACTTCTTTTCGCTTTCGAAAAAAGAACATAAATTAATGATAATTGAAAAATCATTTATAACTTGACTTTTTTCAGAGCGTAAGAAGGTCTTCGCGACCCCGCAAGACCACCAGGAAGTGGGAGGATGGATTACTGGATTCTTCCAGGACGATCTGTATGTTACACAACTTAAGATGAAATTAAAAAGAACCTTTTCAGCCAAGCCCTCTTCTTCCCAGGCACCACCACCATCGACTTCCTCCCCTGCACCGGCAACTCCGAAGACGGTAAGTGAACACTATTAAACTTTGATTAATTGAACGAAAAAGAAATCTAATTGGAAAATTTCAGACGTGGCAATGCAAAAAATGTGCCGTTCACGGAGTCACGGCGCCATTTAAAGGTGAGTAAATTTAGAGCTTTCCTTCAGTAAAAGAGCGCACAACCGGCAAACAGTAAACCCGTGGCGGGCATTTTGAATAGCGAACAAGACCAGAAAACCAGGAAACAATTCGAACTCGCCTATATGTAAAAGCTTACTGCCCCACAGACGGCGCCCTTAACCGTTATACTACGAATCACACATTCACACACTCGAGAGAACATTCAAGTAGCGCATGAAATTTAATTTCAGTTTATTTCAGATTCCAATACATAAGTCAAACCTTTATTATCTTTCTCGGCTTGAGAACGCATTCGACTTAAAAATAGAGTTTATTGAGACTTAAAAGTTTTTTCTTTAAAATCTGGAAACTGAACTTCAGTTCCTTTTGTAAAATGATTAAAGAAAAGTGCTTAAGGTAAAATTAACTGTAACAATTTTTTAAACAGACAAGTATCATTTTAAAAGAGAGAACCTGCAAAAAATCGTTTGAAATCACAAGGAAAAACAATTTCACAAAGTGTATTCCCAAATCCCGTTGCGCCGAAAATGTCTGGCGACGAAGACGCAGTCACGTCTTTCAGTTAGATTTAAATAAAGGTTTAATCTTACCAAACTCGATGGACGAGCAGTATACGAAAAACAGTATTTTGTGACCGTTTGCTATTTTTTATAATTTTATCATTTAGGTCATACCAACTGCCCCTGGTTGACCTGTAAATGCCCGCCGTGCGAGGACATCGACACCCTGAGGCGAACCAAGAATGAAAGCCGTCTTCGAAACAGTAAGTTCTTAATTTTTCGCAAGAAAGAAAAAAAGGAAATTTATTTAAAGTTAAAACAAACCTGTTGTAAAGGCATACCAACTTTTTTGAATGTATAAAACCTAAACATGTTTTTCAAAAAAAAAACACATAGCGCCTTCTTTAAATCTAAAATTTTTGTTTTCAGACCAAAAGAAGGGATTCTGAGGTATGTCTGTGAAGATGGCAGACTCCTTTCTCCCGTTCCTTCCCTCCTCTCCTCCCAGCCGAAATCTGTATTTGTTTGTTACTGCGTTCGTGTCACCGTCCCTGCTTGAACTTCTGTGTATTCTTCTTTTCATCTGGAACTTTCCCTTGTTTTAAGCTGTTTTTCAATCCCTCGACTACTATTCAATTTCATAAAATCTTCTTGAATTGTAACGTTGGGAGTTAACGACGACATGCAAAGCCCCAGCTAGACATCTACTTTTAAAAATTTACGTTTATTTGTGGTTGAAGCAGAAATTTTTTTTGCATGAACAAATACAGAAAAAGATGAATAAAATATAGTAACAATCATATTTCAACTAATCAAATTTGCGTAAATCGACAAATCCAAAATACAATAAGCACTGGGTTAATATTGATTTTATTGGTGAATTTTGTTTAGAAGCAATGTGCATCCGGTTATTAGAAATAAGGACGTAATTCATGTTTTGATACTTTTCATGGTAGCTTTAACTTCCATGCTCTCTTTCAAAAGTTCATGGTGTGCAATTAGCGCACGTATCTGGAGTTGTTGATGAAACAGCCATAGACATTTGGCATACCTCGGGATGGTCTAGTCAAGTTATTCCAAGTTAAGGGGGGTGGACGCTCAGAAAATTCAAAAGTTAAGGAGGGTTAGGCTCTATTTTTAGGAAATGTTGAACTTAGGTCTCAAAGTTAAGACTACCCCAGATTTGGCACCAAATGTTAAGTTTGGGTCCGTCCACAGACGGACCCTCCCGGGGTATGTGCAACTACTTTTGTAAGTACTCAGAGTTTAAAATGCTCTCAATGAACAGTTTATTTCCATGAATATACATGTTTATTCGGTTGACACATCATTTGCCCGTGCAGCCAATTTTTCTAATTGGGCATGCTGAAAACATAATGTTGTGTATTGAACTTAAATATTGCTTACGTCTTTTCCGTTGTGGGATCTTTTTTCCAAGTTGTTCGGGCTTGGTTCTCCTCTTCATCATTTGACTAGATAGGGGGAGAGAGGCGGATGAACGGAGAGGATTGGATAGGCGGGAGGGGGAGGGATGCTGTTGCTTTTTGTAACCTAAATAAATTTGAAATAATTGGGGTCTCACTTATTCAAGGTATTAGCACACATTTATAATGCTTCAAGATTACCTTTTTCATATTCACTGATGCAGCCAAATGTTCGGATGGTACAACCTAAACTTGATGAATTATTCCGGCAGGTGACATAAGCCGTACCTTTATGGTGCTCCTTTTGAGTCACATGGGAATCACTTGGACAGTTTGCAAAGCAGGTTTTAAAAAAAATTGATTACATCTAAAATTAAGAATTGGGTAGGAAAACGTTAAAAAATGATGGCCTTCAAACTCACAATTAAGAAAGAAATCACCTGGAGATCAGTATATCCAGTACAAAAGAATCATGATTTAGATGAGAGGAAATTTAAGTTCCTAAAGAAAAGTTTTATGATAGCCCAATGAAAAATTATTTGAAGAGCTGCATAATATAATGATAAATAAGGAGGGGAATGACGAACTATTTTAGACGTTTGACTGTTTGTTTTCGTTTGCCACATCTCACCAAACATGAATCTAATGTAATCGACAATGTATTGCACAGGGGAATATAAAAAGAAACAAAAGCGAAATAGTTTTTGTAATAAAACATTTGGATGTGCAAAAAAAACCCAATCGAAATCTAGGTGTTGGGAGACACTGACCGAAATGTCATGTCATCAGTGTGGCCAAAAAAACGAGCTATACCGGAAAAGGTGGCCAAATACTAGTTTAAGAAACCGATATCAAAATCTTCTTAAGAGCTTTGGTTTTCGAGCTATCATATTTTTTATGTGGTTCGGTGTAGTGAAAATCGATGTTTGTCTTTCTGCCATTTATGTTTTTGTCTATTTAGTTTTTTAGCTGAAAAGAGATTTCAGAGAATACGAATGTTTCCAAATCATCACATACATCAAAAGAAAAAAGAAAAACATTGACGGGATTCGAACCACCTTAGGGTAAAATGATAATTGGACATGCTTCCAATACACCACCAAGCCACGCTTTGAGACTTGCAACGCTTCGGACTATCCCGCGGAAGACAGCGGCCAGAGAAAGACATACGATAACTCGAAAACCAAGGCCCCTAAGCAGGTTTTGAATATGGTTCGTTTTAATTGGCCACACTGACGAAACTATATTCCCATGTAAGCTGAAAATTTTACAAAGCTAAACAAAACAAAGGGCTGAAGGACTTTAACTTTTTTCTTTTCTGATGGATTCACCACAAAAAAATAAGAAAACATAGAATGCGATGCGAACACTTTTGGCGACTTAGAATGTTATCCTATTTATACATACATTATTCACTGCGATCAAAGGGTGAAACCACTGTTGGGGGATAAAAAGTACACTGGTATTGAAACTTTTGGGAAAAGTTTGACTGTTCCTGAACAGGGAAAGCTAAGAGAAAACGAGTCCAAATGCTACGTTTTTATGTTGGGCAGGAATGTATTGTCTTTTCATTTTCGGCCGTGAATCAGTTGGCATACTGAGCAACAACTGTCGGGGAAAACTGCCTTCTACACTGTTTTACAATTTTAGCTTTTCAAATAATTTTTCAATCTTTGAATCTTCTGTTTTCATTATGTAAATGTTCACTTAGGAACCTACATTTCCTCTCCAACCTAAATCATCGTGTTTTACTGACAGCAACTACACTCGGCGTCGCTTGTCTCACTGTGAGTTTTTTTGTGATAACAGTTAAAACCTTACTGTGTTTTCTTTCAGAGCTAAGTTCTGCGATCATCATAAAGTTATCCAGAAGCGCTGTCCGACCTAAAGTAATTGTGGTAAAAACAGCAATAAATGGAATTAACGTGGTACTATACTACAACATGCCGAGCTATCAACCCTAGAGAGACAGAAATCGTAAGCATTTGGTTATGTGGTAACAAATTCTTTTCAGAGTGTCCCCTAAATAACTTCGTCGGATTGCACTCAAAGTCCCTCAAGAAGAATCAACCGTGTTTCAATGTGATCACCCAAGAAAATGAAAAAGATATGATAATCAAAACGGTTCTCAGAGAGAGATGTGAAAAGAGAAAAGAGTTTCAAGTTGTATGACCTGTCTGTGAAGGATAAGAGAGAGAGAGAGAGAGAGTTAGAGAAAGGAAGAAAGAGAAGAGAGAGAGTGAAAAATCCCAGACTTTATTTCAAACATTTTTTTTACATTGCCGCCTGATAACTTTAAAAAACTTTTAGAAGTAGAAATATAAGAAAACAACATTTATTAAATAAATTATCGATTTATTTGCCTTGCATGCATCCAACGTTTTCATAAAGCAGTCTGCAATTTGTTTTAGTAAGAACACCACTTTTACAGTTTCGTTTCTCCAGATTTTCTTCGTCCCCTGGTTTCCAATAACAAACGCAACGTCCCACACATCCAAACGTACAATACAATTGTGATTCCTGTAAATGAATTCAAATATAGAGAATATCTTATTTTCCACCCTTACTCAAATATGGAAAACTACGAAATATTAAAGAAACCCAGTTCAAACAGCCTTTGCAAAAGTCTATACTGACTCGCATTCCGTGAACTTTTTGAATAGAAAACACAGCTTTCTTTATATTTATTATGATTATTCCAAAACAGCAAAATTTCCTTATTCAAGAAACCAAGTTACTATTAATTATTGTTTCTGTTTGAGACTGTTCACAGGCAAATGATCGAAACATAAAAATACCAACGGTAACCCTAATAAAATTTAAAAGCAACCTATGTTTTTTTTTTTGGCAAAATGGTAACAATTTTCCTCATAAAATTAATATATATTCTTAATCGAGAGCTCGTGAAGCTGTTTCACAAAAAAGCACATTGCTCTACAATGAAAAGTTTTTTTGAATTACGAACACTTTGATTTAACTTTATAGACACTTACTTGGATTGCTTTGTTTAAACTGATTGTGAGTAGATCCAGTCAATATTCCAATTAATAGTCGGCGTAAATGAGAAAATGTATATTCCTAAATACCTGTTTTAAAGCGGATAAAAACGTTACAATGTTATAAAATGACAAAAAGGAGGAAAACATGAACAGGAAATCAATGTGAGCAACTTTCGTTGGCCTACGCGGCCAATGTGGTTCGGGGGAGATGAATCGACGCGGCTGACTAGTCAGAAAAAGTTTAAAACTTGCCTATTTTTTAAAAGACTTTGCTTAATTCAAAGAAAAGTGTTGTTTCAATGATTCGGCCCACTGAAATCAGGCTTGTCATACGGATATTCCCTTAATTTTCAAGGCCACCATCGAACACATGCATTCTAATTTACACACACACACACACAATCACACACACATGTTAACTCTCTCTCTCCCTCTCTCTCTCTCTCTCTCTCTCTCTTCTGTTTTGATAAAATACTAGAAACGAATCAGCCAAAATGTGCGAATGTTATTTTTGCCTAACCATACATACAAGTTATTTGTTTTGTATGCATTTGATTATAGAGACAAATACTTGGATATTGTCCTATACTTGGCTATACGTATCGCATACCTCATTCACATTTTATCTGTGATGTATGAAGAACTTGGACCACTGATGGGCTACACTACTTTCAACGTTGGAGTTATGTTTATTATATACGCTAAATTTTTAGGGGCATTCAACAGTTTTTGTTTACTGCCTAGGGTTTCAATATGATTTTATCACATTGATCGTGTGTTTCATTTTGTTTTTCATCATTTTCAATTCTAAGTGAAGTACTCATACACTTAAAGGATATGGTAAAATGAGTATATCACTGTGTTTACAGGTATTTGATTAATGAAATGAACTTTGTTTACAACTTGTCAGTGGCTTTTATTTACATTCGCCGTGTTCGCAATGTATAAACTCTCATTCGCACACGCTGTATTTTCTAAGTCTTCAAATGATCGTTCAACATCAGAAGAAAAATTGTTAAAATACGAACCCCAAGAATTGATAAATATAATAATTGAATTGTAAGCTTTCTTTGGGTTTGACCTCATTTGTATTTAACGAACCAATTGTTGGCAAGGAAAAGCTTTGAAACTTAGAGAACAATAGTTGTTGTGAATGTTTTATGGTGTTGTAATTGTTAACAACATCAAAACAATTTCATCATTTTCTAAAGACAAAACACTAGGAGCGGCTAAAAGTATATTTAAATCAGTTCAAATCAACTTTCAGCTGCGAACAGATCAAGTTATCATTGTGTCATTATTAAAAGCTCTACTCACATGCTGGTCAATTGCGTGGAGCTCTATTTCGAAGGAAACATATGCCCAGCTTATTTATTTTTCATTAGAATTACACATTTTTTATGCATGTTAAAACGATAATATGGTGTAAAATTGGACCCAGATATATCCAAAACGACATTGAAACTTTTTTTCCGCTTTTGTTCAATGATTGTTCCTGATGTACTTTTAATTAATTTAGCTTATGCTTGCGAAATCGACAAATTGTTTGTACTATCCCTAACTTATTTCTCTCTCTCTCGCTCTTTCTCTCTCTCTTTCTCTCTCTCTCTCTCTATCTTTTTCTATACGTCTCCATCTTTTTTTCTCTCCCTCGCTTTATCTGTTTTCACCTCTCTCCACTTTTTTCATGACCCTCCTACATCTCCCTATTTTTCTTAATTCTATTTGATAAATTTGTTTTTCTTTTCGGGACCCGAGCTCCCTGTTAGTGGGATGCACGTCATCTTGTTGATGGGGTACTTGCGGCGGCAACCGCTTTTTAATCCCTTCCTCGCAAGAGGAAAAAAACTGTTCGGATTCCACGTGGGAATGGGGTGTTCCGCTTGCAAGGGGAGCTCCGTGGGAAAAAGAAGCTCCTAGAGCAGAGGCGGTGCTTTTTAGCCTCCTAGGGACGGTCATTTGGTAATCTGTTAAACACATGTGAAATAGATTTTTGCAAAGATTTTCTATTCGTTATCTGTTATGATAAATCTTTCCAAAACATAAAAAAAAGTTTAAAAAATTAAAGCTCGAAAACTTACACAAACTGCAATACAAATGGTGTCAGCAAAAACGGTTCTATTAGATTTATAGCTTCGAGACGATCTTCCTGATATTATACCTTTCTGTAAGGCCCTGCCTACGTATTGGTCAATGGACGATCTATTGCGCAAATTACCTTCAAATATCATTAACAACATTATAAACTAAATTACATTGATGTTTGTTAAGCACTTCTAGATCTTTGATACCCACATCGCGCCATCTTGCTTGAACCCTCTCAAGCTATTGCAAATCGAACAGTTTATATTCCACGAAGAGCAGGAAATCGTCATTGTAATTTCAACTTTAGTAGTATAGAGATTGTACTTGCCCATCCCTATAATGTACTAAATGTCATATGGTCTCATTTCAAATAGCAACTTCGTTTGAATATTGCATTCAAAATTCGACTTTCATGTGCCACTAATACGCAATTGCAACTACTGCGGCGATTAGAAACCATTTCTGTCAATCACCGTAGTGTAAACAAAATTATTTAAAATAAGTATAAACCGGTTTGTTAAGACCTTATTAACTGCTCAAAGGCGCAAAGAATTGGCTAGCAAAGACGATTATGCCTAAGGGTGACTTTCTGATAACTTTCTGATGCAAGCTAGTGGGATGCGCACTTAATTTACATCCATGTTTCCGGGATGAGGTAAAACTTTGCAGTGTTATAGGGTCTCGGAAGCAAACGTCAGAAGCGCCGAGTTTATGCCGTGATCAAACAACGCTCTATATAAACAAAAATGTCCGTGGGTAATGCAATATGAAAGAAGTCTCTAACAAATTTTTCAGATGTTTTCTGTTTATTTCTTAGATGACACAGGTTTTCAATTTTTTCCATACAAAACAAAATTGCGTTAGGCATAATCGAGTGGGTTTGCTGTAGGCGTGAGATACTTTCATTTAGGAAATGGATTGCTAGTTTATTCGTATCGCACATTTGCTCGCTTGTTTATCTATTCTTAATTTTTTATATTTTAGAAACATGACTGATGCAACATTTTTAAAAATTTATCTTTAAATATGTTTATTGAAATCACTGATCGAAATGCCGACCTATGCGTTTTCTACCCACAACAATTAGAGGCAAAAAAGTTTCCACTTATGTTCAGCATATTTTATGGTTTACCTCTACATTTATTTATAATGTTCCGGCTGTGCACGAGACAAACGAGTATAAACAGCTATCATTGCCTTCTTCTTTTTATAAGTAGTATAGATTGTGCTTTGATTATAACAAAAGCCTTGGATTTTTGGGTAAGCGATACATCGACTATATTTTTAAAAATCCTTTAAACTATATAAAAATCAAAATTGAAAAGCTCTCCGTGACATTAATTGCCATAATTTCTTTGTTTAAGGAACCTATCAAATCATGTATTTTTATTTTTGATGTTATACTACGGGTTATCTATCAGTTATTTATTTTGGAGATGTCCAGTGTAGCCCTTCTATCTGTATCATGGAAACGTAAAATAAAAATGTAAGTCAACTCCCAAACTGGAATTGTATCAAGAAACTGCACCAAAGTTTCTTCCACGCTCTATTAATTGATATAGAGAGGGGTAGACAACGTAGACTCAGCTAGAATTTTTAACATAACGAACTGAATTATGTTTTCGATAATCATCTTTTCGAACTTTCTACGAAACATTTTGTTTGAGAAAAACTTTGTTTCACATTGATTTATATAAAAATTTTATATAAAGACGTGTATGAACGAACTTACATTATGTTTTTTTCCCTTTCAGACAAAAAAAATTGGATAGGTTACTGTACTCAGCGATCTGTATTCCATACCTTTTATTTGCTATGTTTACTGTGTATGAGGAACTCGGACTGATTGTGGGCTACACTTATTTTGAAGTTTGATAAATGTATTCTGTGAAAGCAAATATTCAGCATTTTTCAATAATTTCTTACTGTCTCGAGTTTCAATACGACATTATCACATTAGCCGCATGTTTCATTCCATTTTTCATCATTTGCACAGCAGACAGGTCCACGTTTAGCGCCCGTACGCGCAAAGTTTACTATAAAATGAGTATTTCTTTGTGCTTACAGGTATCCAATTTATAAAAATTCTTATTATTTATAACTCTTTAGGGGATTTTGTTTACATACGCTGTGTTGGCCGCTCACATCCTTTCATTTTTGCGGCAAATAATCTCTAAAACAGCAGAAGACGAAAACAATGACAAACAAGAAGATCCGGAATTCCTTGACGTCTTAATACAGATTGTATGTTTTTTATCTTTTTTCTTGGGTGCAAACTTTTTTGAAAGTTTGATCCACCTCGATCCAAAATTAGAAACTTGAAACAAATTGGAATTCTTATTTGACACATCAATATCTTTTGGATCTTGGGGTAAATACAATTACTTTCAGCTACGAAGCGAAATCATTATCATAATACCATTTTTAAAAGCTCTGCTCACATACTGGTCGATTGGAGCCCTACTTCGAAAGGAAAATGTATTCAGTAGAACCAATACAAATTCGAAGTTTTTAAAATCGTGGGTAAAACATTAAACGTAACGGTATCTCTATTGTAGAAACCATTTGTGTGTTGAAAATCAAACGAGGTTTCGTCTTTGCTAAAGTAGGCCGCTCCCAGAGCCAAAGCGTATCTTTTCGAGACATTGGCTCGGTTAGTTCTTCCATGTCAGTCTCCAGTTTACCTTGCTTTTCTGTCTTTACCACATTCCTTGTGGAATAAACTTGGTATTTATGTACTGTCATTCTACGTGGGCACCACCTTTCAGGTCAAAAAAGTCCTTTAGTTACTATAATTGTTTGCCACGTTTCGTTAGCGTTTAGCGCTTGAAAACACTGATCAGGCCTGTCGGTATTGTATAAAAGGCTGGTATTGCTATTCTACCAGCTGCTGGTCCTCATTTTTCGCTTAAATCACCTAACGAAGATTTTCAGAACTACACAGTTCAAGTATAATGTAAAACAGTAAGGAATAAGTTAGTAAAGAATGAGTTTAACTCATGTGTTCACAAGATATTTTCTTAATCGGTAAATAAGACAATAGGAGTATATGAAGATTTATTGAGTACTGGATTATAAAAAAAAATAAAACGTACCAACTGGGCGCCCGTGCTTCTGGACCGAGTCCATCGCAAATCCAGCCGTCAAACCGGCAAGGAACTCTCCCAGAGAGATCTTGGGGGAGTCTTCGGTAGGGGGATCACTGATCCATGAGTTTCAAAAGGGCGGAGGGTGATCATGGCGGCAATCAGGCCGATTGCCAGGGAGAGGAAAAGAAGAACTTTCATGTTGGGGAAGTGGGGGGATGTTTGGTTCCATATTTTCACCCGTTTTATACGGAAACTCTGTCTGGGAATTCAAATATCACCACTCCGAAGAAAAATATTTTCAATGCCGGAAAGAATGGCACATCCAATACTGAAATGTCGCCAAACAGCGCCAACTTGAATCGATCATCTGAAACGCCGTTTTACCCGTCCAATACATTTTATAGCCTCATTCTTGTCATAATGGGAGAAATAAGGCAAAGAAAAAAAAGACAAGATAAATAGGAACAAGGCAGGGAGCAGGCTGCAGAGTATAGGGGCATGGACAGGGGAAACAAAGAACGAAAGGGTCAGGGGAAGTACACCAACATCAGATAAACTCAACGGTCATATTGTTATACGTGAAAAGTTGCTTTATTTTCAAGCTTGTTGGTTCTGAACTTGCTGAAGTAAACAAAACTCACTGAATTTGAATGCACTCTTGTTTCAACAGTTGATTTAAGACTTTTATCGGAGAGGTACTTTTAATTTCTTTGTGTGACTTACATTTGAACCAGGGCGCGATCAGCTGATTTAGTTGTAGATTTGAGTAAAAAGATTTGAATAAAAATTTGAGTAAAACCAGTTGTTGTGTAGTTGATAAACAGAACTGTTAACGTCAATCTTAGGGCCTGCCGTCCCATTTACTAAACAATTTGGATAGAGACAAAGAAGGCTCAGCAATGATTCACCAATTGTGGAAAACTTGGAAGCAAAATCGTAAGCCAATGGAGAACGAGAATAGAAGAATTGTTGCTTCAAAAAAGCGTAAGTAAAACGGGAAAACAAAAATAATAGTACTTAATAATAATAATAATATTTATCAGTAATCATATGAAATCAGAGATTCAAATGCTGATCATGACGGTGTTTCCGTTCTTCTTGCGACATAACTTCCGGCATTTATTTATTAGAAAAGACAATGGCTTATTGAACGAACACGGATTAATTAATTATTTTAGCGCAACAACCGGTTAAAAATATCTAAAAATAGACAATTTGAACAAGTCACAGCCAGTTGTGAATGAATGGTCACAGCGACTATTTGTCTACCGCACGCTATCCCTACTCACATTACCTGCGGCCTACGTTACATACACATTTCCACGAGTTGTATTTTTTCTCGGCCCGTAAAAGATCTTTTTATGTCATTTAACATTGTTAATCTTTTAGCGCAATTTTGAGCTTAGAATTATACTTACTAACTCATAAGTTTTGATGCTCATGCCGCAAAAATGCACATCTGGGGCTCACCGCATGAAAACAGTTTTAGGTTTACGTTAATGTCTCTGATATTGAACAATATACTTCAAGCAAAAGAAAAAAAGAATTTAGTAGAACGGGGGGAGCGAACTCGTTTTTATAGGGGGTAGTTCGACACCTCCTTAACACCACTTCGCTACTTTTGCATGTTTATAAACGTTGTTTAAAACGGCCGGGCCGACCGGGTCTCCCAAAATCTCTGCCCAACCCGTAATTCTGCCACTTTTGAGTAGTTTCACTAGAAATTGGAAAAATCGACCTGAGGCTCTCTATTTTGTTACTCAATCTTGATTTTATAATATCCCACTCAATGCGCTTTGTCATCCACTCACTCACTCAGTCACTCACTCAGACTGTTTCCCGTCTGGGGAGATTGCTAAGAAAAAATACAAGGTACAGGGTATGGCGCGGCAGCCAAGAGAAAATTGCGGTCCAAAACAGGGGTATACAAATGAAGAGAAAAGAAAATAGGGGCCTGACTGACAAGAGAATGGTGGAAAGGAAAATGAGAAAAAGCATATGAGAGAAAAAACTACCGTAAGGTTGGAGGGTGGGAGAAGCAAACACCGGGTTATTTAAAAAATAACAAGGCCTCTACAGAGCCTCGACGATTTTAAAACACTTAGAATAGGTGCTGTAAATAAAATCCAATTTGATTATGTTGCTCGCTTTTTAATTACGAAAGCAGATCAGTAGATAAAGTTGTTTCGTTTTTTATAAAATTTTAAACAAAAGATAAAAGATCGTTTGCCTGTCTCTAGATATCCGGGGCTTCACTCAGAAACGGAGATAGTCTCCTCCTGAAAGTTGGCTTCAAAAAGTTTAAGTGACAAAAGCTAAAGTCATATAGGTGCGTTTGGGCCCTCGGTATATTTTGTTGTGAGCGAAACCCGAATTTTTTCCGGCCAAATAAACTGTTCTGCTTGCCAAACCATGTGTTATTGTTAAGTCAAAATGTGTCCTTAATAATTAACAAACTGAATAGAAACAAAAAACTAAACAATTACGCTAAAAGAAAAAAAACACCAGGAAGAAACTAGACCTATTTTGTGATGGCGTAGAAGTTTCGGCATTGATTCATTAGAAGAAACAATGACTTGTTCAGCGATAACGAAAATTGATACATTTTTGCCGAACTTATGGTTGAAAAATGTATAATGTCACCATATCTTTAAGCTATTTTGAGTAGAGTTTACTTGTTTCGTTTCCTTTGCAAAACATACAATAATCATTAGTCACTGGCGGTTGTGAAAAATGGCCACAACGAGCCATTTGTTCACAGCACTACGAACGCTTTTTCTTCTAATATTACCTGCATTTCTCGATCCTTTTCAATACTCTGAGACTTACTCTAATAATTTCTTCAGGAACATAATTTTCCTTTTTAATTGAATATTCTCATCGTTTCTAAACATAAGGAAATGAGGCTACTTGCGACGTAAGTTTTACATTTACAAACATTTTTAGAAAAATGAATATAACAGTTATTCCAGATCTGTATTAATTTTCCAGAGCTAGAAAAAAGCTATGTATTTTGATATGTAAGTTAGTAAAAATATCTCGTATAAATATTGAAGTATTTGAACTAAAAGAGTTGGAATTGAATGGGGAATCAAACTAAGCAATTTTTTATCCGACCTTTTTCGAAGTGGCAGTTAAAATTTTACAAGGTTGTTCAAAATTACTCAAAGTTTTTCGTGCTGTCATTCATTTGACGTTCGTTTTTCAGATAAACTAAACCCAAAATCAAATAATAGAATAGAAAACATGAAGTCAGCGCATCTCAACCAACACGCTTTGTTTTACACATATTTTGTTAAATCAATCATAAAGATAAAAAGCGTTGGCTACGCCGATCTCTGATTCGAGTCCTGCTTTCGAAGATTTTGCAATCTTGGATGCGTACTTCTTTCCTGTGCAGAAATTCAAAAACATTTCTTTAAAGCTTTATTGAATTCCCATACATGTTTTCAGTATAAAAAGGGTGACGCTGTGACAACACACAAGCATGCAGCTTCTGTGTTATCAGCGTTGCTTGGGTCACCGTCTTCCAGACCCACTGTTGCCGCCGATCAGACCCACCCTGTTCCCCACCTTGTTCACGATTACCCGTCCTTGAACCCTGCCCAGGCTTTTGGGTTTGTGCTGACGAACCGCACAATTCCCTCAAGAAAGACGGAAGACGTGGTAATTTCACTGGACTTAAGAGAGAATAAAAATTTTGTTTTGCAGGTTGCCAACTCGGTATAATGTTCTGCTTCTAGACAACAACTCTAAGGCGGCGCCATGAGCCAACAAATCCGATTACCCGAATAAACATTGTAACCATCGTTTGTCTTAAGATTATGAAAAGTACGTTAGCAAACAGAAGAGTGAGAGAGAGAGAGAGAGAGAGAGAGAGAGAGAGAAAGTGAGCGAGAGATTATTCAGCTTTGTGAAGTATAAGTGAGATGCTGAAAGTTACCGCTATTGAATGACAACAAAGCAACAGTCACTTTTCTATTTTCTTCATGTAGATCGTTCCGCAAGCTAAACATCCTGGAAACCTTTTAACAAGAGAGCAGGGTCAGTACATCGGCGGAATTAGGGGGGGGGGGTGACCGTTTAAAGGGAGCCTTGGCTATTTGTGAAGTTCTTAAAAACCATTGGGCATTCAGCAGGAGAAGAGGGACGTCCGAAAACACTCTCTTACTTGATTTTCATATGATTAATAACAAAAAAATGAAAGTATTGAGAAACAATGACAAGAAAAAATACGTAAGCTACGGATGCTTTTTTAAAACAATGGTTGCTCATAATGACTATTTCACGGCTGTGAATGAATAGACAACCATGCACAACTTGTGTGTGTGTTGTGTGTGTGTGTGTGTGTGTGTATGTGTGTGTTCATAAACTCCTTGTCTGCGCATTACTAGGAGGAAGCATTTTGATCAAAATACTGAAACATTTTTTAGAAAACAAATTGCTTGACTGTTTTTAGACTGAAAAGAGTTTCTTGCACTCACCTTCCATTCTCAAAAATGTCATTTACTTTACAGGACAACACAATGTTTTTTAGTGTCAACACTTTTTGAATTGCGCCTTTTATTGGGGACCCTTAATCACTGTGATTGGAAATCTTCAAAAGTTGGGTATTTCCAATTACAGTGAATTAGGGATCCCCCTCCTAGCAGACAATGTGTGAATTTATTCACAAATTGGTAACGTTTATTTTGACAGCAAGTCTAGATTGAATTTATCGATACATTTGCTTTAGTATAAACGAAGCGCGTTGCTGAACCTTTTAACCAACATGAAAATGCATGTCTGCATACTACTAATAAATCTGTGCTGACCCATTTTAAGGAGCTCATGTCAGCTACAACGACCATTCAGAACCTGCTGCTCGTACAGCTGGAAACCACTTCGATGTATCTAGAGTAAAGATGTGGAACCCTAAGCGTGATAGCCGCAACGGCGGTCAACATGGACCACGCAGAGCTAATACCATTTGGTTGAAGTTGACTCTGTGTTATTTTTTCAGGATGCGCACCCGAAGTTGAGTTCTGTTTCTGAGCTAGACTTCTCAGCGACTCACCAGTCATATGCTAAAGAAAAACTTCAAATCTATTTACAACTGTGATTTCTAGTGTGTAAATAATCAAACAAAGAATGAATCACTATACCTTGCTCAGGAATGTTACAATCTAAAGAGAACTCTGAAGTAGAAACAAATCATTGAAGCGTCTGACAAGAAAAGATGAAATGGAATTATGGTTATGCCCACCAGAACAGACTTTATTTAGAATATTGCATTTAAAACTCGCAGTAAAAGATATTTAGTTTGAATGCGCAAAACGAAAACAATTTATCTTACTTTTCAAATAGAAACAAAGCCATCATCAAATTTGAACGTAACTCTAACACGTAATACATGAAAACAGGGAGTATTCAATCTGTATTTCTTCTTTGATATTGGATTTCGCCTAAATTACCATATCATAACTACTTTTTTGTTTAGCTACGGCAATTTACAATAAACCTGCCTTTCCGCGTTTTCGCATTCTTTTGTTCAGTTTCGTTTTTATTCTCAAGAATTCTATAACCCAAATGCAAGCAAGTTGCTTGAGTGAGTTACTACCGTGCGATTTCCATAGTTTTCTCTCGTTTGTTTTTTTTTGTGTGAAGGTCTAACAAACACTTCTCAAACATGTTTAAACGTATATATTGAACATATTACGTATTCTAGTTTGACGTGCGTAGTTGAATGAGCCATTGTTGATTGTGAATGAGGCGAGCGACAAAGGATAAATGCATTTCACTATATAGCAACCAAGCGATACTTCATTTACTTCATTTTTTCAAACATTTTTCATCTTTTTAGTTTTACTTGTTGCTCTATAAACCGCCTGTTTAGGAACATAACTTTCTTCATTAAATGAGTTCTTGCGTGGAAGGAGTAGTCTTCGACTACTTGTGTTTTCCGCTTTTCAATTATTGTCATGCTCTGATGAGATGCAACAATCACTGGACAAAAGCCGCCGGAGGTAGTTCTTTTTTGTCACTTAAAAAAATAAAATAAAGTGCCCTGCATTCTAAAACCTCTGAGTTGGATAAGTTCAAGCAGTCGCGTTAAGAGAGAACTAGTCTAAAAGGGAAAAATAAATTGTGTCTTTCTTGTAAGAACTATTTTTGGTGTCCATTTGAAAAACTTCGCTCATGGTTACAACTCTACCACATTATGAAAAATTCCCCCATTCCATTAGAGAAACAAACATCGATGAGTTTTGGACTGTATTGGCACATGTCTCCAAAATACTATATCTCTTTATTCAGAATGTCTATAATAAATTGAGAATGCCTATAATTAAAGCAATTGGTGTCGTTTAACAGAATAAAGTTTTCCGGAACTTTTCAGCAGCATCGTCTGATCGACAATGAGACGCCTTGTCGTTGTACTGCTTTGCACTCCCTCGCTGCAAAGCTACCGTTGGGAGACGCCTGGAGCAGCTCAAGATGGAGCGAAGTCGCCGCCTACCAACAGGAGTAACGCCTTGGGGCCGTCCCGATAATGGACGCCAGTATGGTGACTACTAAATTTATTGAGCTCAGTTCGCTTTCCAGGTTGCTCTTTGCTCAAAATTATGTGCGTTTGTTAATACAACCGACGTAGTCCACAGCACCGCAACACCGTTCCAAATAAATAAATATTTCGCTTAAAATGTTGAATCAATGAAAAACGTAAACAAATTCCGATACGCCACAGTTATGTATTAAAAATACGTTTTATAATGGTATCAAGTTTACTAATTTGGGCAAATAAAATGGCTTGGCTAGAGCCTGCCAGTGATTTAGTGTGGTATTTAGAAAAGTAGTGGTTTGAGGAATTTGTTTTCTTAAAAATAAAAATGGTAGGGTGATTTTGGCCACTCTTCAAACACAAAAAAGAAAATAATGGTCTGATTACACTTACGTACAGCAGCACTGGCTTTCAAGAAGCAGATCGTGGGTGAACCTGAAAATCAGAATATTATCAGCAGGAGGTCAGAATGGAGTGGATTCTCCGTGAGAAAGGGGGGCTCCAAGGTTATACTCTGACTTGTTGATATGCATGGGACATGAATCTTGTTGGGAACGGTCGTTTGAGAATCTCTCAAATACACATGTGAAATTATTTCTTTGTTTCGTCAAAGATAAATTATAACTGGCCCAGTTGTGTGGTACTTTGGCGCTTTTGCCACTTTATGAAGATTTCGACTTAGATCGAGGGTTCAGGCCACTGATTCACTCACTAATCCAGAGAGATCAGATATCAGTAGCTGGTATCTCTCTGTTTTCCTCTGCATATCTCTCTCTCTTTGTCTCTCTCTCTCTTTCTTTCTCTCTTCCCCCCCCCTCTCTCTCTCTATCCCTTTTTATTTTTTCCATCTCCCTCCATCTCTCTTGCTCATTCTTTTTTTGTCTCTTCTTCCCTATATTTCCCCGTCTATCTGACTTGTGTTTAATAAATCATTTATTCTCCCCGTTTTGGGACCCGAACTCGGAAGAAATCTGTTTCTTTTTCTGTCTTTGTCGCTGTCTCAGTGTCTGTCAGTCTCCATCTCTCTCGCTCAGAAAGAGTCTCGTTTTTATCCCTCCCTATATCCTCCCTGTCTCTCTTTCTTGTATTGTATCAATCATTTATTTTGAGACACACACAAAATAGCTTTCTGGTGTGACAACGGCGGCGGTTCTTCGTGTTCGGTGGGTTCTCCGTGAGCGGTTGGTTCTCCGTGGGCGATGGGTGTTCCGTGAGCGAAGAATTCTCCTAATTTTCTAAATGGACTTCAGAAATAAAGTTTGAACAAAAGCAAAAAAAGGTTTAATGTCTAACGTTACACCATATTATTGTTTATACATTGATCGAATAAATTATTGCTAACCCGAAATGAATATGCTCGGCATTTGTCTTTTTCAAAGTATAGCTCTTATTGACCAGCATGTGAGGCAAAGC
This sequence comes from Oscheius sp. G VE-2021, assembly GCA_022343465.1. Taxonomy (NCBI): domain Eukaryota; kingdom Metazoa; phylum Nematoda; class Chromadorea; order Rhabditida; family Rhabditidae; genus Oscheius; species Oscheius sp. G VE-2021. The sequence continues at coordinate 797,014 of JAJQXH010000036.1, forward strand.
TTTCAATAATGGCATAATGCTAACTAGATCTGCTCATAGCTCCAAGTAGATTTGAAATGAGAAATAAGGTACTTTTACAAAGTTAAGTCAAGCCAAGTGTCCACTGATTGAAATATACTTCTAGCCGTTTTGTATTTTCAAAATGAGTGAAAAGTTGTTTATGTTGTTAATTAGGCGGCAGTGTGGGAATTGACAATGCATTCAATGGAAGCAAGGCCTCTTGGGGACGTATGATAAGTTGTAAATAAAGTGAAACTTTTTCTTGTGGGTGTTGCCGATGGGTTTGGTAAATGCAGCCTTATATTGCTTAATTTTAATATACACTTTCCGTTTAGACTACATTCGCTATGTCTTTTTCTGATATTGTTTTACCACTCACCATTGAAAAAGCGAATCCTTTTTGTTCAAAGCGGAAGTAGTTGTAGTAATTGAATGAAGGAAGTTATGTCCCTAAATGGTTTTTTTGTTATTAGTAAAAAAAACTAAAATATAATGTTGAAAAAGCATTAAACTGTGGAAAGGGCGCGACAAAGTAGTAACGTAGACAGTGAGTTCCCGCCGTGGTTGTTCGTCATGTTCAGTCACAATTGATAGTGAACGGTCTCGAAAAAAACATTACACTAGGAAACGTAGTAAAGATGAAACGGTTGGTGGCAAGTGTGACACCACCCCCACTTGAAAGCCTATGTTGAACTTAACCTCGTATTTAAAAGACGGATTGAAATGAACAATAGAATTCAACTATAACTTCCTTTTACCATTAATCAGTTGACCTCGGAGTTGACCTCGGTAACAATATGGTGTGCCCATATAAAGAAAATGATAAAAGCGGAAAGGAATATATTTGTTCTTCAACTATGAGCAGAACGTGTTACTGTGTAGGGTTCAACGCGTGTTGGTTACGCAAAAACATAGGGGTAGTGGAACAAAGTCAACGGCTGTAGAAAATGTACACAAAGAAAATTTAGAGAGAATCTTCATTGTGCAATTAAAAATATAGTTTGTCTTCTTTGTCATTTAGTTGGTTCATCTTCTTTGTCGCATTTCAAACAATTGCACGTAATTGCTCCGTTTCCTTCATGTCTACAATATCCTCCAAAACATGCCTAAAACAATAAAACTTGGCTGTTTTGGCAGGATTTTATATTTAATTCCTTACCTGTTCGAGACATGATGAATGGCAGACTGCTCTTCCATTAGAGCAAGGGGTTACTTGGGTCGACGTGGCAACTACAAAGAGGCAAAAGAAGAATACGATTTGGAACATGCTTTCAAAACTGTTGCAACCAATCACTCACCTGGTTAGAGTTTAGTTTTAAAGAGGCTATGCTTGTTCACAACATCAACATTTGACTCATAAGGAGTTTCCGGTCAAACAGTGACGCATAACCCAACTCAAGTTGTTGTCAGACGTTTAAACGTATATACACAAATTAAGGTGAACAGTCTCTTGCAACCATTAGATTCAAACAAGCACCATCAGATTTACTATGTTTGTTACAAATACCCCCAGTATTCAGGAAAAATCTAACACAACGAGGGACACCTTTCACAATTGTGATATTTTATCCCTAGTAAACAGTCAAATGGAAGAGTATGAAGAAAATGTAAATTGGAGCCCGCTCGGGAAATGTTTCGGGCTTTTATGTTAAAATAACTTTTTTCCAGAAAAAATGTGAAATAAAATTGAATGTACACTTTTTACTGAAAAAAAATTTAATCCATCTATTCTTAAAATTTAAAAATCTATAATGAGGCTAACGGTCGCTTTGTATCGCTTTTTTTTGAATGACAGGTTTGGTTGCAGGCAAACTTAAAAGGCTAGTTTCCCTGGTCAGAGGTTATTTTATTTTTGCGATTGTAACCTTTTAATTTAGTAAGTTTAGACTTTGTTCATTTCCCTTTAGCTGTTTTCTGTAACAATGCACCAACAGCGGATATCTTCCATCCCATGTGACCTTGAAAGTGCCAGCTGTGTCGGTAAGTTTTACAGCCAGCTGCAGACAGTCCTATTCAAGCTCGAGTGCGCGCATCCCGCGTATTCTCTCAGAATTCGAATTTCGCGGGCCTTTGCACGTGCAGACGGCGTCTCTTTCACTCTTGGCACCTGCGAACTATACTCTTTTCAGTGCAAAATGCTTCCTTCTGCCGCCAACCGCTCTCCTGCAACTCCCCGTAAACAGAAGAAGAAGGCAGAGTCTACTCCTGCAACTCCCCGGCGTAGACACAAGAAAACGACGGAGAAGAAGGCTACTTCTGAGAACATGAGTGAGTACCCTTATTTTGGGAAAAGTAATCCTGATTTAGGTCCCGAGAAAAAGTCCCCCACGAAGAGATCTCACCAGAAGAAGGTGGTGACTTTTGAGATGACTGATGATGGACTTGTTTCTCCCCTGGCTAGTCCTTTCAAATACAACTACCTCACTCCTTACGACTCAACGACCGATATCTCTTGTAATTTTCAATGTGTAATTTGGTAATACTTTGTTTCAGGCGATTACTTCACTCCGCCTGTCACCATGCCCACCGTTCGCGACATTGGCTATCGTTCAGGTTAGTTCAAAGAAAACCGCATTGGGTACCTGGATTAAAGTTTCGAATGGTGGAATTCAGACGACTATGACAGCACCTGGCAGCAGTACTATAACAATCAGACTGGTGGATACAACAACACCTTTAACACGTTTTCTGATGGGTTCAACGCTATGGGATCCGAACAGGTTGCGATCCGTGAGTTGTTTTATGTCCTCACGTAGAATGTGTCACACGCTCATAATTCACGTAAGCACGCGTACACACATAGGGAAGGGAAGAGAGAAAAGAGAAAGAAAGTGAGAGCGAGGAGAACGAAGAGGGTTGAGTAAGTTAGTGGATGAGTGAGAGAGACCCAGATAGAGAGAGAGAGAAAGAAAGAGAGAGAACAAATAACATATAGAAGGAGGGATAGAGACCCAGATAGAGAGAGAGAAAAAAAGAAAGAGAGAGAACAAATAACATATAGAAAGAGGGATAGAGACCCAGATAGAGAGAGAGAGAGAGAGAGAGAGAGAGAAAGGAAGAGAGAGAACAAATAACATACAGAAGGAGGGATAGCCAGAAAAGAGAGATAGATAGGATAGAGAGAGACAGAAGAGAGAGAAAAAAGAAAGAGAGAGTAGAAAACGTAAGTGAGCCGCACATAGAGACAGACATATAGAGAGACACAGTAAGAGAAAGAGAAAGAAGCGCCAAAAAAACTAAACGAGAAAGAATGAGAGTGAGACAGATAAGGAAAGAGAGAGAGAGAGAGAGAGAGAGAGAGAGAGAGATAAAGATAGATTTAGATATATAAAACCCAAAAAAGAGAAAGAACACGACAAACAGAGATATCACAAGAACCAGATGAAACAGGAGAAAAAGATATTATCAAATTATTACAATCACATTTCAGCTGAGCCGTACTGGATGAAGTATCCCAGCCTTATCCGCCAGAGCCCGATTTCCATGGAAAAAGCCTTGGAGCGCGAGAACGTCTTCCCGTTTCGCATGATCCTAGACAGTAGGTCAATTTCCATTTCTGCCCAAAATCTAATTTTAAGAGAAGGCCCCTCTTCCGTCCATGGAAACTCTCTTCAAGTCCATCTACAACTGATGTTCTGACGTCGAAAAACCCATCAATATATGCATGACTTCCAAACCTCATTTTCTTCTACCTCGTTTATTGGAATGCCTTGTTGGCATGCTTGTTGATCAATAAAGTGTTGTTAATCACTTTTTTCAATATTTCCATGTTCTTTTCAGTGTTACCCCAGAAAAGCTCAAACTAAGGCATTGCCACGCGCAGCGACCGTCCGGATGTCTTTCTGTTTATATATTTCAGCCGATAAGGGACTTTTTCGCGCAGCGCCTTTTACAATATCACGAGTTAGTGAGACCAAAGGATTGATGTAAACAATTGCCAGTCGCCACCCTCATCTGGTCCTCCCACAGCCACTTTCTCTCACAAAGTTCCTTATCCCTCTTTTACCCTATTTTACCCTTTCTGTAACTAAACAGGCCAAATTCAGATGGGTGTGCCATTTCTTGCCCTACCGAATTCGCTTAAAAATCAGATTATGCGGAAGGTTTGCATCATTCAATACCTTTAAAATCTTTTATTTTAGTTGGACATTGCCTCCTTCATTTCGATTCAAACTGCCTGCAGTTTCATCTTCAATTTCTCGGAAACCTATCTGAAGACCCAGAAAGTCGAGCAGCCCCGACAGGAAGTCGGCTTTATTAACGGAGTAAGACGATAAAAAAAGCAAATTATAAGGGCAATTTCAGCAATTGGAAATTAGCAAGAACAGGCAGACTCCCGCGATGGATCCCACGAACTCTTTTTTCAAAGTCGTGGCTAAGGAGTGGTTGATCATCGTAGGTTTTTATAAAGGACACACTCAAACACACACCTGAACACGCACAAACACATACACACGCACGGACACAGACACACACATGTGTTTAGTGTCACCTTACTGAAGAGGTCGCCTCCCAGATGATTGCTTACCTTGAACGGACTTCCTCATCCGTTGAGAAGCTTTTGCTTGACAATAACTTGTGCGTCGTGCATTGTTCCCCAGATGCCCTCAATCGTCTGATCATAGTAAGTGATAGACTACCATTGTTACAACTACCATTGTTCAGGCCGCGGGCGTGAAAGATCTGGTGTATATGCGCAACCTCGGAGTTGAGTTTTTCAGATTGGACGGTGCCCGGCAGGTAGGTATCACAACACCTTCTTTGATTTGCATTTTTCAGCTTGACCTCTTCCATGGCGAGTGCGACACAATGGACAACGACTGTTTGAACCAGTTCAAAGTGCCCAACTTTTTATTCATGTACACCCATGTCGATTCTCATGGAATCCACGATATCATCACGGTGAAGAATATGTTTAAAAAATCCATTTTTAATGTCATTTTCAGCAGTGGTATAATGGCACGCGCAACATCACCCACATCGCCATTACTACCTCTTGGTGGCTCGACGTCGACGTTGTTCTCGACGGTTTCGAGACTGTTCCCGACGTCCTCATTCCTCGTGGTTACTCCCTGACCCACGAGACTTATGGCAGATTGGTTATTCATATACTTGGGCGTACTTGCAGTATGAGACTGTTTAATTTATAAGACAACGTTTTCAAAGTTTTTTTCTCTCCTTTGTGAATACTCTTTTTGTTTAGACAACCCATATGTTCCCAGCACATCAATGTAATCTCTCTTCTTCTGTACTTGTATTACTCATGACAAATTTTACTTGTATTTTGATTCGTTCTAAGTTTTAATGTCACCCTCACCCTCCATTTTCACCTGACAGAATATTGTCTGAGTTGCTTGAACTGCTACTAACCAAGATGTTTTCGATTTACATATAATCAATAAAGTTTTGTAGCTTGCTCAAAGTGAACGATTTTAAGAAACTGTGCCAGCTACAGTTTCGAAACTCCCGACATTCATGGATGAAAAAGCCAAAAACCTTTGTCGAAGGCGCAATTAGCACCCAATAATAGATGTGATGATGACTTGAAAGAAAACAATTACCATAAATGTGCCGCTTCTTAAGGTAAAGGTCTAAAAAAACATACGCCATTTTTAAGGCAGCCCACCGCAGAATGATTTCTCTGAAACATTTTTGTTGAAAACCCTCGTATAGTAAATGATTTGTCAATTACAATTCTCAAAAAGTGTATTGATTAAGGATGCATAGACCTTAGATCTTAATGGTTACAAAAAGACCTTAACACGTGAATTGTGGGTTTTTTGTAGGAACCCAGAAAATTTAATGAAAAAATATATTTTTGGAAAATAAATTTCGAAAACAAAAACTAATTGGAATCAACTAAAGATCACTGATTCAATATGATTTAAACTAAATTCAACTGAAACCCCAACTTTTTATGTTTCTAAAATGTGAAACGACGGAATGACCTTTGAGTATGCATGGTTTATTCACATAAAGCTTACAAAATAAAAAGGATGTATAGAATAAAGAAAATGGGTTTATTTATCACAAAAAAGGGGATATGGAAAGAGAGATACATTGAGAAAGACTCAATTGAATGGGACAGCGTCACCGTCATTTTCTCAAACTGGGGTCGGAATACATTTAAATATTTGTTTAGTGCCTTTTTGGTGGGATTTTATTTTTTTAAAAACTTATTAAAGGGGAGGGGAGGGAATAAAATGAACGGACAGGGTCTGTAGTCCCCTTCTGCTAGCTGAGCCCCTATCGGCGCTTCGACAAGGGCCCTTTGTATTACAGTTTTGTCCGTCATTTTGGGAAAAATACAAACATTTAAAACATAGAAAAAAGATGATCGTATGAAAAGAGTAATTGTAATGGTAACGGCAAAATACTTGGTTTTAACATTTTGGTTTTAAAAGACGACAACTAAAGGCTCGTTTGAAAAAAAGGGGTCTGTACACATACATATGGTCTTACTTCAACTTGGGTAAACCATAACACTTATGAGGGAACAAAATATAGCGAACATCGGGAAAATGCAACTACTTGTCCCTTGGGTTTTGTAGACAAATTTTCAAACGCTGCGGCGATTTCGAGTGTCGGTTGCCTTGAATGTTGTGTTGACGTAAGTTTATATTTAGAAAAAAGTTGGTTTTTAAAGTTTTTTAATTACCTAGAAACAGGGCATGTTCCTGCTGCAAACCATAAACCCCAAGAGCACCTGACCGTTGAGCGCGAAAGCCTGAACACAACGATGGAAACGAAAATTAGTAATTCTTACCGCTGCCATCCTTCAATTCAAAGAGAGGGACCAAGCGCTCGTAAATGATGGTGTACACCAGGCTGCATCCTGCAATCGTTGAAATTGTAACTTCAAATGCAAATAGCAAACCTCTTGGATGCTGCCTGGTGCAGTCGGCTTTACGATACGTTGAACGGCAGAAGAGGATTTCTTGTAGACCTTTCCGTTAATTACCTAAACAAAATTCGGTGGTGGCATAAATAACAACACATTACATTAAATAAAACACATTGAATAAATAAAACAAAACACATTGAATAAATAACATGCAAGTGTTACAGAGAAGTAAAGAGAGAGAGAGAGAGAGAGAGAGAGAAAGAGAGAGAGAAAGAGAAAGAGAGTGAGAATGAAAAAGGAAAACGGGCACGAGGAAAATGGAAATTGTGAGAGCTTTTTTAATGAGCAGCCGCAGCGGATGATTACAGGAGGAGTAAATATCCCATGGGGAGTGGTTAAATTGGAGGCTAACCTGATACCACCTGGCTCTTTATATAAATTATCCGCCTAATTAGAGGGCACACCGGTAGCTTTGTGCCACCTGTGGTAATTAGTGGTTTGCTGTGAGTATACGGTAACAACGAAAGAACTTACTATTCGCTAACTTGAACAAAAAAGTGTGAATAATCTGTGTTATAGTAGGAAAACAAGAAACACGTGCCCGGGAAATAATTTGCGCAAATTATAGAAAGAGAGAGAGAGAGAGAGAGAGAGAGAGAAAGAGAGAGAAGTGGAGAAGAGTATACTAAGATAAAAAACATGGTTGTGAATAGCGGAAGCAGTCAATTACACGTAAAAATATTCTTTTAAAGGATATTAAAAGCCATTTCGGCTCGTGTCTAGACCTGACTGTTCGGGAAACCGACATTGAAAGCCAGCTGGTACTAGATAATGGTTGTGTGTACACGGTAATCTCTAAAACAATAACAAATCAGTAACGTAAAAGAACCGAAGGGACTCCTTTAGACTTTGTCCTGTGGTGCTCATTATTGAATGCATCGGGACTGCTTTGGCGCTGTGGCCGACCGCTTACGGGTGTGAACTTTGGGCGCTACCATGTCAGATTACCAGAGTGTTCTGCGTCAGGCGGGAACATTGAAAATTTAAAAATAACGACCAAAATGGTGATGAACCGATTGATTGGACGAACGTATAAACACCATACACGTAGTTCGTTAACACGCCGGTTATCCAAACGAATCTCGGCTGGAGCAGCCAAAAAAAGGAATTTTGGATGCAGATTTCTCCAAAACGATGCATTTAAACCACAAACTCTTACATATTTTTAAAACAACTTTTAAAGCTCTTTAATTTGCGAAACAGAAGGAAAAATATATCACTGATGGTCCCTTAAACAAAAAAATGCCTATGTTATCGCTTCTTTTCACTCATTTACGTTTTCTTCTCTGAATTATACTTCTTCTATTATTCGTTATCTAACAACGTTCTTACTGTGCCAATTTTGCAAGGTTTTTTTTAAAATTTAGTCGATTAATGTTGAGTTCTGTAGAAGATTAATGATTTTTAATTCAAACTAATTCGAAATAAGAGGACTCTGTGTTCACAAATTCAAGATATGTGTCACCGTATTATTTGTTTTGCACCACTCGGTAGTACAGTTTTCAACTTTTTTGCGAACAATGGGGTGCATAACCAACCCCATTGTACCATACATATCTTTGCCGTTCAGCACCTCGATGTTAAAGCATCTATAAATTAGTGCCACTTTTCTTTGGTGACTTAACGGCGGCTGCTCGGATTGCGCAATACCCTTTTTGTGAGAGGGCGCTGTCTTTTCGGGAGAGTTATCGACCGATCGGGCCTCGCACATTCAATGGCCGTCGAACCAGCCGCTTACGTCTTCCAGCCGCTGCGTCATTTTTTACTTTACCGCTGTGTTTTAACTTCTTTATCAGATTTAAATTTCCCTTAAACAGAGAGGCAAAGACATAGACAGAGAGATTTAGACTTCCAATTCAGCGGAGCCGTCCAGACCCCGATTTCCATGGAAAAAGCCTTGGAACGCGAGAACATATTCCCGTTTCGCATGATTCTCGACAGTATGTCTAGTGTATTTTCCGTCGAAAACAAATCTCCATCTACAACTGACGACGAGACACCCATTCTCGTCTATGCCTCACTTACAAAACTCATTTTGTTCTACCTCGTGTATAGGTTTGCCTGGGTGGCATTTTGGTTGATCAATAGTATCTTGTTAATTACTTGTTTAATGACAAAACGGCATCTTACAGTTTCATTTTTTCAATGTTTTTGTTTTATTTTATGTGTTACCCCAGAAAAGCTCAAACTAAGTCATTGTCACGCGCAGCGATCGTCCAGATGTCTTTCTGTTTATACATTTTAGCCGATAAGGGACTCTTTCGCGCAGCGCCTTTTGCAATATCACGAGTTATTGAGAACAAAGGATTGATGTAAACAATTGCCAGCCGGCATTGTCATCTGGTGCTCAGACCATCACTTTCTCTCACAATCCTCCCACAGTCGCTTTCTCTCACAACGTTCCTTATTCCTTCTTACCCTTTCTTACCCTTTCCTTAAGCAAGCCAAATTCAGATGGGTGTGCCATTTCTTGCCCTACCGAATTCGCTTAAAAAGCGGATTATGCGGAAGGTTTGCATCATTCAATACCTTTAAAATCTTTTATTTTAGTTGGACACTGCTTCCTTCATTGCCATTCAAACTGCATGTACTTTCATTTTGAAATTTTCTGAAACCTTTCTCAAGACCCAGAAACTGGAGCAGCCCCGACAGGAAGTCGGCTTTATTAACAGAGTAAGACAATAAAAAAGGCAAATTATAATGGCTTTTTCAGAATTTGGCTATCAGCAAGAACAGGAACACTCCCGCGATGGACCTTATTCACTCTTCGTTCAAAGTCGTGGCTAAGGAGCGGCTGATCATCGTAGGTTTTCTAAATGACACACTCAAACACACACCTGAAAACGCACAAACACATACACACGCACAGACACAGAAGCACACAGACTTATCACAGACACACAGATGTGTTTAGTGCCCCCTTACTGAGGAGGTCGCTGCCCAGATGATTGCCTATTTTGAAAGAACGTCCTCATCTGTTAAGAAACTTTTGCCTGAACCTGACTTGTGCGTCATTAATTGTTCGTCAGATGCCCTCAATAGTCTGATCATAGTAAGTGAAACACTACCAATGTTACAAAAACGTGTTCAGGCCGCGGGCGTGAAACATCTGCTGTATACGCGGAACATCGGAGTTGACTTTTTCAGAATGGACGGTGCGCGACAGGTGGGTATCACAACACCTTCTTTGATTTGCATTTTTCAGCTTGACGTCTTCATGTCGATTCTCATGGATTCCATGACATCATCACGGTAAAGAAATTATTTTAAAAAAAAACCAATTTTAATGTCATTTTCAGCAATGGTTAAGTGGAACTCGCAACATCACCTACTTCGCCGTTACTACGTCTGTGATGCTCGACGACGACGTTGTTCTCGACGGATTCGAGACAGTTCCCAGCGCCACCTTACCTCGTGTTTACTCCCTGACCCACGAGACTTATGGAAGATTGGATATTCGTTTGTTTAGGTACTGTTGCATTATTAGACTGTTGAATTTCTAAGACAACGTTGTACAATGTGCTGTTCCTTTGTAAGCACTCTTCTGGCAATATGTTCCTATGTATAGCACATCTATTTGCTTTATGTAATCTATTACGTTCTGTATTTGAATGCCGTTACCATCATTGAGCTACTCAAAACAGATTTACTTGTATTCTGTTTCATTCTGTATTGTAATGTCATTACCCACAATTTTCACATGACAGAATATTGTCTTAGTCACTTGAACTAGTTTTCGATTCACATTTAATCAATAAAGTTTTGTAGCTTGCTCAGACTGAACGATCTTAAGAAACTGTGCCAGCTACAGTTTCGAAACTCTTCAAATTCATGGGATGCACAAAAAAAGCATTTGTCGAGTGGCGCAATTAACACCAAATAATAGATGTATTGCTTGAAAAGAAAAAAATTAGTTGTCATTTGTAATTCTCAGAAAGAGTTTTGATTGAGTTGAAAAAATAATGAAATTTTGGGTTTCTTGGTAACAAGAATGGTTTCTAAGTGTTTTCTGAAAATATATTATAATTTTTTTCACCAATAGAGTCTGTTAAAATTCAGAAAAAATTAATATATCCTACATTTTGGAAAACACATTCAAAGCAAAATTTCAACAAAAAAACTAGTTTGAAAAACAAACTAATTGAAAAAAATGATCATTATATCAAAATGAAAAAAAAAACTTAAAAAATATACATGTTTAAAAAAACTAAAACGACAGAACGACTTCTAATTAAACAAGGTTTATTCACATAACACTTATACATTAAGAAGGATACATTTAAAAAAAGGGGTTCACTTAGCTTCAGAAGATAAATTGGGAATATGATATATTTGGAAAAAGGCCAAATGGAATGGGACAACTTCAATATCTTTTCTCAAACTTGGCCTGTACACATTTGAGTATTTGTTTAGTGGATTTTTGAGTATTGGTGGGATTTAACCAAAAAAAAACTTACTAAAGAGGGGGAAAGGAATAAAATAAACGGACGGCGTCTGTAGTCCCCTTCTGCTAGCTGAACCCCTATCGGTGCTCCGACGAGGGCCCTTCATTATACAGTTTTGTCCGTCATTTTGAAAAACACACAAACATTTAAAACAAAGAAAAAGGATGATCGTATGAAAAATGCAATTGTAATGGTGACGGCAAAATACTTAGACATTACAATCGCTCTTTTTGTTTAAAGAAAAGGGAAGATATAAATGGATCCTATGAAACCGAGGGGTCTGTACACATACATTTGGTCTTTTTCAACTTCGGTAAACCATAAAATTAGTGAGGGGTCAACATATAGCAGACATCGAGAACATGCAAAGACTTGGGTTTCGAGTGTGTTGGAGGACTCAATGTTGAATGTTGTATTGACTAAAGTATTATTTTTAAACGTAGATTTGACTTTTAAGGTGTTTTACTTACCTAGAAACAGTCATGTACCTGCTGCAAACATTCTCAACGAACATCTCACATTTGTGTAGAAAATGCCTTAAAACAGTTTTTGATTCACAACTTGGTTAATCTTACCGCGGAAACCAAAAAATTCCAAGATTGGGGCAAACCACTATTTAGAAATTGTGTATTCCAGGCTGCATCCTGCAATCTTACAATTGTAATTTCATTATAAAGCGAACCTCTTGGATGCGGCCTAGTGCAGTCGACTTCATTTCCTTTAATTACCTAAACACAATTCGGTTGTGGTCTGAGAGAACGAGAACTAAAACATATTGAATAAATAACAAGCAAAAGTTAGAGAGAGCTAGAGAGAAAGAGAGAGAGAGGGAGAGGGAGAGAGAGAGAGAAAGAGAGAGATGATGAGACAAAGAATGAAAAAAGGGAAAAAGGGCACGAGGAAAATGGAAACTGTGAGAGCTTGTTTGTGAGCAGCCGCGGGAGATGATTACAGGAGGAGTAAATATCCCATGGGGAGGGGTTAAATTGGAAGCTCAACTGACACCACCTGGCTCTTTATATCAATTAGCCGCCTCATTAGAGGACACGCCGGCAGCTTAGTGCCACCTGTGGTAATTAGTGGTTTGCTGTGAGTATACGGTAACAGCTGCTGAACTTACTATTCGCTAACTTGAACAAAAAAGTGTGAATAATTCTGTTTTATTGAGTAGGAAAACAAGAAACACGTGCCCGGGAAATAATTGGCGCAAATTATAGAAAGAGAGACTATTTGGTTTAAAGGTAGCGGTTTAAAAGAATTCGTTTTTGAATTAAGTATGCTGCTCCTAAAATCAATTCGTCAAATTGTGGTTTTGTGTGAACGAACTCGGATTTTTAATGGCCAAGGACTAATAGGTTTTACACGACTTTTTTTGTTTCAGAAGCACATGAATAAACAAGTTTGCATCGGTGTTTGACTAGTCAGCCGCGTTGTCGATTCATTTCTCTGTACCACATAGACTGTCTGGCCCCACGATAGTCGCCCACCTCGATTTCCCATTTTTCAATGTTTTTTCATTGTCTTTGTATAACTTTTAACTTTGAAAGCTTGAATTTACAGTAGCACGTGAATTTAGGAATATAAATTTCTTCAACAACTGATTATTGGAATAACTCATTGGATACTATAGAATACGAGCCCACTGTTGAATAAGAGCCAAGTAAGTTGTCTTTTTAATGAAAATTTCCTGTTTCGTAGTGAGAATTTGATTTTTCAAATGTAGTATTGCATAGTAACTATACGAAATACCACTTCGTGTGATAGATTCACACGAATCTATTTATAAGAGAACATGGGTAAATTGTGTTCCAGCTGATCTTGGTTCTTTTTGGTATTTGCATTGATATTTGTTGAAGAAACAATGTTCTGAGCACGCTTAAGTAAGCGTTTAAACTAAAAGGAGAAGAAAAACAGAGAATGATTTCGTTAAAGATCGGGAATGATTCTCGGCTTTAATTTTGACTGTATTATTTCAGCTGTTTCAGAATCCACACGATTTTAAAGGAAATACCATGAAGAAAATAGTTGGAGTGTTTTCGACCACCACGCCGCAAAAGACAAATGAACAAATGGTATAAAGAGAATGTGTTCTAAACTTGATTTCAGAAATCAGGACGCAAAGATTCAACTACATTCCAGTATGTGCCTATTTCTCCTTATTTTAACAATGGCTAATCCTGTTTTACCCTTTCCCGCTGATCTCAATGCGCCGATGATGCCTCAAGAACATCTTGTTGTTGCAAACGCTACGAGGAAAATGGTAAATTCACTGTTAGAAGAAAAAAATTTAGTTTTTCAGGGTGCTATTTACTCGAAATCGGATGCATGCGACGCTGAACCTTGCACAACGCCGATACTATGCGTTTGATAAAAAATAAATTATCTGCTCCCATATTTCTAAATTAACTTACCTTATCAACAAAATAGAATGCATGTGTTCGGAAAATTAAATACATTTTCGTTTTTTTAAAACGAAAGTGTTTAAAAAAAATTAAACTTAGTCTTATAAAAGACAGTCCGCGTCGATTCATCTCCCCCGAACCACATTGGCCGTTTGGGCGAACGAAAGTTGCTCACATTGATTTTCTGTTCATGTTTTCCTCCTATTTGTCATTTTATAACATTGTAATGTTTTTATCCGCTTTAAAACAGATATTTAGGAATATACATTTCCTCATTTACGCCGACTATTAATTGGAATATTAACGGGATCTCCGCAGTTTAAACAATAGTTTGGCTTACACAAGGGTCGAATAATTATTCATTTAGCTCGACACATCATCGTTTATGAAGACTCAACTCACATGTTCATTCGCCTACAACTGTTCGGAAGATTTTATGAAAAATAAGTCTCTAGATCAGATTAGCCAAGTGGTCAAACTTAACAACAACGGAGTAAGCAAAATGTTCTAAAAGGCATTCTTGGTGATTTCAGGAGCTAATAGCTACCAAAGTACCAAACGTACCAAACGTTATCAAATAGATAAGGAAAATGGAATGGATCTTAGAACTGCAAGTTTCAAGATTAAATCAGAGCAGTGGAGTGTTTAACCCCCTCCCTCCAACCAAAACTCAATTTCCCCCTTTCTTTTCTTTTCCTTTCTTTTCTTTTCCTTTACCGTCAGTGTGATTTGACTGACGAAGTTTTTAAGGCTCTGATCAATTATCAGACGTCTACGCAATCAAATTACTGTTCTTGAATGACAATACCCACCAACTTCTATGTTCCCTTGAAACCTTTGTATCAACTTTTCGAGGTTGGCAATGTGAACTCATTCTATGGCCACATAGATTTCCCAGTTCAGTATTTCAGAACTTAAGGTGTTTATAACGTAGGCTCCAAGTTTTTTCTTCAATAGGTTAGCAAGTTTCAGCTTGAAAGCTGTTTTGCCTATTCTAGCTCTTTGAACGATGGTGACCTTCTACAAATGAAAGCCTCCGAATTTGTTTGGAGAAGGAGTTCCATAACTTCGGCTGGAATCAACTCACTGGTCTTGGTATAATCGTAAAGTATTAATATAAACACTGAATTTCAGCAATGGATGTCGGGCGCCCGTCGAATCAAGCGGATAATGGTGAAAACATCTATGCAGTTCAGAAACGAGGACATCTTTGATGGGTTTCAGCCGGATTGCGATTCATTAGAGAAGTACACCCTAATCAGCCCCTTCAATGACAGTCCGACAATTCGTGTTTGTTGGGAAAATGACATTTGGATAGAAAAGACGTCGAAAATACCCGTGATTGTATTTAGGTTACAATATGTTGTAGATATCATAGTTTTTCGCCATTGTTAATAACCTTTCTATTGAGACTTGTTAGTTTTGAGTGATTTGTCGATTTCGTACTCCTCTCCCTTCATTCTAGACCGTTATTGTATCCCGGTCAGTCAATTTCCTTTATTAAATTAATTAAGTTTTCAAATAAAGTGTAGTTAGACATACATTGAGATAACCATCATTTCAGAGGGAAAATGTCTAGGGGTATGGTGACAGGAATTACAAAAAACAATCCACATGTTACATTTTATATAAGTATTTTTTTTCACTGATCATGAGGATGATTATTGGTAAAACCGCAGAAAAAAGCTTTTCCAAAAAGCACTCCAATTCCCCAAAAACCATTTTACTTACTGGCCTTCATTGCTTAGGATTTTGAGAAGATTGGTGAAAAAGGGAAGTACCAAACAATAAGCTAATGATATCAAAGGGATTTTCAGGTACCTTTATTGTCTTTTTTTCAAAAAAGAAAAGTTATTCAAAAAAACATATATCGGTTTGTAGTTTAAATGTGTCGTTTTGGTAAAACCTGCATCTGAAATGCTATTTTTTGGCCATTCAAGGCTCCAGGCATCTGTGCATAATCGGAGTGTTAACGAACTACGTGCCCGGTTTTTACACGTTCGCCCGTAACTTTGGAATTTTCAATGTTCCTCCCTGAAAAGACGCAAAAACTTTGGTTATCTTCATGGTGGCTCCGCAAATTACATACCCGTACGAGATCGAGTAGTCCCGTCTCACAGTATCGAACCATAGGCAAATACACGTGAAAATATATAGTTCTTCAATAAACAGCTGAAAACAAAGTGCGTTGGTCGAAATATTAGTTTATCAGTGTATATTAGTCTGTCAATGTTTAAACTACACTGTATATTTAGCATATGCTAACCACGGAGTTACTGAAATTTGACCTTGAACTGTTTCTAATATCAATCTTAGTTCAAACATGACTATGTGTTTCAGTCTGCCAGCTGTCTTTCTGCTGCTCGAATTGCGCCATGCCCTTTTGGTAAATTACTCCTCGTGCATAGCCAACCACATTGTAGTATACATATCTTTTTCGTTTAGCACCTCGATTTTAAACCATCTATAAATTAGTGCCACTTTTATCGATGAAGCAACGGCGGCTGCTCGGATTGCGCAATGTCCTTTTGGTGAGAGGGCGCTGTCTTTTCGGGAGAGTTATCGATCGATCGGGCCTCGCACATTCGATGGCCGTCGAACCAGCCGCATGCGTCTTCAAGACGCTGCGTCGTTTTTACTTTACCGCTCTGTTTCAAATTCTTTAACAGTATTTAATTTCCCTTAAAGGCTTCCCCTTAATTGAAACATACTAAAACCTTTAGATGGTTATCCGTTTTTTGGAACAACAACCGGCTATTCAAAAGCGGATTATGGATAAGGTTTGGACAAGAGTTAAATTGTTGTTAATTCAGCTTGACACATCATCGTTTATGAAGACTAAACTCACATGCTCATTCGCCTACAACTTTTCGGAATCTTTTATGAAAAACAAGTCTATTGAGCAGACTTGCCAAGTGGTCAAAGTTAACCACAACGGAGTAAGAAAGAAATCCTAAAATACATTCTTGGTGATTTCAAGAGCTTATGATTACCAAACGTAATCAAATCGATAAGACAAATGGAATGGATCTTAGAACTGCAAGTTTCAAGATTAAATCAGAGCAGTGGTGTGTGACGGTGAGCCCCCCCCCCTCTCCCAACCAAAACTCAATTTCCCATTAATTTTTTTTTACTTTAGGTCGATCTGACCGAAGAAATTTGTGAGGCTCTGATTAATTATCTGACGTCTACCCAATCGACAGTAGGACTGATGTTTCTGAGGGACAACACCCGCCAACTTCAATGTTCCCCTGAAACCTTCAGCAAGCTGCTTCAGGTAACTACCAGGTTTTCTGTTTGTATAAACTTTTCTAGGTTGCCAAAGTGAACTCATTCTATGGCCACATAGATTTCCAGTTGAGTATTTCAGAACTGAGGGTGTTCAAAACGTAGGTTCCAATTTGTTTCTTCTATTGGTTAGCAATTTTCAGCTTGAAAGCTGTTTTGCCTATTCTAGCTCTTTGAGCGATGATGACCTTCTACAGATGAAAGCCTCCGAAATTGTTTGGAGAAGGAGTTCTATCACATCCGCGGGAATCAACGCACTGCTATTGGTACAATCATAGTGCTTTGATAAAAACACTGAATTTCAGCAATGGATGTCGGGCGCCCGTCGAATCAAGCGGATCATGGTGGAAACATCTATGCGGTTCAGAAACGAGGACATATTTGATGGATTTCAGCCGGATTCCGAAAGAATGGAGACGTACACCCTAACAAGCCCATTCAATGACAATCTGAAAATTCACAGTAATTGGGACAATGACATTTGGTTGGAAAAGACGCCGTAAATTCCTTGTGATTTTGTTTAGATTACAATATGTTGTGGATTTGTTTGTTTTTCGCATATGTTATTAACCTTTCTATTGAGGCTTTTTGTGCTTAGTGAGTTTTTGATCCATTGATCTCCTGACCTTCTGTTCTCGCCCGTTATTGTAGCCTAATCTGTCTTTTATTTTATGTAATAAAATAGTTATGTCATAAAAAAGAAGCTTAGTCACATTCAGAGAGATAAAAAAATTTATAGGAAAAATGAATAGGGATATGGTGATACTTTTTTTAATGAAATTTTTCACTGCTCCGTCAGGATCCATTAATGGTAAAACTACAGAAGAAAACCTTTTCCAAAAACACTCAATACCAAAATCCAAAAACAAAAATTTCCATATTACGGACTGACCTTGTTTTCAGAAAATATAGCGATCTGTCAGTGTTCAAACCACAATTCAGCTGGCTTTCGATAAAATGGGGAGGTACACCCTGTCAAGCCCCTTCAATGACAATCTGACAATTCAATTTCTTCGGAACAATGAAATTTGCTTGGAAACAATGCCGTAAATTCCTTGTGATTTTGTTTAGACTACAATTTGTTGTAGATATGATAGTTCTTCGCATTTTTCATTATCCTGTCAAATTAAGCATGTTTTTTAACGTTTTTATCCAATACGCCCTGCTCTTTATTTCACGATCATTTTTGTAGCATTCAGTTTATTAGGTCCTTTAATAAATTAGTTTTGTTATTAAATAACAGCTTATTGACACTAGAGACTCATTAAGACAACCATCATTTAAGAGGGAAAATGTCTAGGGATATGGTGAAAGAAATTACAAATAAAAGGTTCCACAAGTTACTTTTAAATAAGTTTTTTTCACTGATCATTAGGATCCTTTATTTATAAAACCGCAGAAAAAAGCTTTTCCAAAAAGCACTCCAATTCCCCAAAAACCATTTTACGGACTGGCCTTCATTGCTTAGGATTATGAGGAGATTGATGAAAAAGGGAAGCACCAAACAATAAGATAATGATATCAAAGGTATCCGTGGACCTTTATTGTCTTTGTTTTCAAAAAAGAAAAGTTATTCTATGAAATATATATAACTTTGGAATTTTCAATGTTCCTGCCTGAAAAGACGCAAACACTGTGGTTATCTTACATGGTAGCTCCGCAAATTACATACCCTTACGAGATAGGGTAGTCCCGTCTCACAGTAACGAGCCATAGGCAAATACAAGCGAAAAGAGATAGTTCTTCAATAAACAGCTAAAAACAAAGTGGGTTGGTCGAAATATTAGTTTACCAGTTTAGAGTAGTCTGTATGTGTTCAAACTACAATGTATATTTAGCAAATGCTAACCACGGAGTTACTGAAATTTGACCTTGAACTGTTTCTAATATCAATCTTAGTTCAAACATGACTATTTCTTCCAGTCTGCCAGCTGTTTTTCTGCTGCTCGAATTGCGCAATGCCCTTTTGGTTAGAGGGCGCTGTATTTTCGGGAGAGTTATCGACCGATCGGGCGGCGCACACTCGTGGCCGTCGAACCAGCCGCATGCGTCTTCAAGACGCTGCGTCGTTTTTACCTTACCGCTCTGTTTCAAATTCTTTAACAGTATTTAATTTTCCTTAAAGGCTCCCCCTTAATTGAAACATACTAAAACCTTTAGATGGTAATTCCTTTTTTGACACAACAACCGGCTATTCAAAAGCGGATTATGGACAAGGTTTGGGTTAGACAAGCGTTAAGTGGTTGTTAATTTAGCTTGACACATCGTCGTTTATGTACTAAATTCACCTGTTCATTCGCTTACAATTTTTCGGAAACTTTTATGAAAAACAAGTCTTTGAGCAGACTTGCCAAGTAGTCAAAGTTAACCACAACGGAGTAAGCAAAGAGTCCTAAAACGCATTCTTGGTGATTTCAGGAGCTTATGATTACCAAACGTAATCAAATCGATAAGACAAATGGAATGGATCTTAGAACTGCAAGTTTCAAGATTAAATCAGAGCAGTGGTGTGTGACGGTGAGCCCCCCCCCCTCTCCCAACCAAAACTCAATTTCCCATTAATTTTTTTTTTACTTTAGGTCGATCTGACCGAAGAAATTTGTGAGGCTCTGATTAATTATCTGACGTCTACCCAATCGAATTCTGGTTTTTCAATGTGTACCTGTCTGTTAGCGTTCAAACTACAACGTATATTGAGTAAACACTAAAAACTGAATTTAAAGTTTTCCTAATATACCCTAAGCTAAAATATGGCCACGTCTTCATGTCTGCCACACTGTGTGCCTGTTCTGCGATCCATCGCAATAAGCGACTGCGCAGCGCCTTTTGCGACACCACGAGTTAGTGAGGACAAAGGGGTTGATATAAACCACATCCGCTCAGCCAGTCGGCATCCACATTGTGACATCCACTGTCAGTCTATCGACCGCTTGCTTTGCTCCCACTTTTACCAAGCTTTTATTCTGTAGCATTCTTTTGCTTGAGTGAAACAAGCAAATTAGACTAATTCAGATGCCGTATCGCATTTTGGACCAGCAACCGCGGATACAGAAAAGTATTTTGGAGAAGGTTTAATTTGAACCATACCTCAATAATAAAATTTTCAGCTTGACACCGCCTCCTTCGCCACTATTCAGGCCACTTGTTCTTCTATATTCAACTTTTCCAACGATTATTTGAACAAGAGAATTTTGGAACAGAAAAGGCAGACGATTCGAATCGAAAATGGAGTAAAGTCTTCTTAAAAGGATTTTCTAGAATGTTTTTTTACAGGAATTGGGAATCAGCGGATTCAGCCATGGTCCTGTGATGGATTACAGAAACTCTGCTTATAAAATTCATTCGAACGAATGGGTCTTCACCGTGAGTGAACAAATACACACACACACACCAACACACACACATATTCACACACTCACGTACACACACAACGTAACTAAATCGGTTTAGTGCCAGCTTTTCGATCAAGTTTGCGAAAACGCCATCGAATACCTGACGCGCACCGGATCGACAGTTAAAGAAATATTCGTGTCTGCTTTCTTCGATGTCCAATGTTGTGCTGAATCTTTTAATCAGCTGCTTAAAGTAACTTCAAGGGTTTTTTCCAATTCTTTTTAACTGTTTTCTAGATCACTGGTGCAACCTCATTCCACTACAGGAGACATATTCCCGTGGAATTACTCCGGACTGAAAGTATCCGGAAGGTTGGTTGGAAATATTATCTAATAAATGATTACTTCAGCTTGAATGCTGCATTGGAATTTGTTATACTTTGACGGATAACGATGTTCACCTCATGGAAGCCCCTAGAATTGATTTTCAGCAAACTATGACCACATCCAGGGGGATCAATTTAATCATCAATGTAAATTTTTCTACTAAACTTAATGAAAAGTCGATTTACAGCAGTGGATGGATGGCACTCGGATCATCAGTAACATCAGCCTTACTTCAGCTTGGGTGTTCAATGAAGACCAAGTCTTGAATGGTTTTGAGCGCGTTGTTGATCCGTCTTTCGAGGGAGGATGGCTTCTGATCAACCGTTGGAATGCTGTTTTGATTGTTCACATCACCCACAATATGGCCTTCTTGCGACTGCGGGAGTGAAGAAATTTCTTCATTCCTTTGTTTGTTATTGTTCATTGACTTTCACACTTCATGTTGTTTCAGTTTTTTACGGACGTTACTCTAGTACGATCGTTTTCACTGTGTTGATTTGATGTTTCTTTTCAATAAACTTTGTGTTACAGTTCACTGCTCATTAACAACAAGTTCTGTACAAAATATGTTTCTGAGGAAAAATGGCAAAAATGGGGGCCGCGCTGGAAAAATTAAAACCAAGATGGGTTTCCTTAAATTCTCGGCTTACCAAACAAACAGTTATGCTTCGGTATCGCCAAGTTTAAAAATTGTTTCCGGCACTTTCGCCGCCTAGCAAAGCCGAACACTCGATTTTTGTCTTGTAATCGCGTCGGCCCAGTTTATAACGCTAGTCGATTTAGCCCGCAATTCAAGCACCCGAAAATGCAACATTCAAACCCAAAGTTGTAAACAATTCACCATTTTAAAGGAAAACTAACGTTTTATGTTATCTACTGGAGAAACCAATTTATACAACAAGGAGGGGCAGAAGTGGGGGCAGATACCTCTGGACGAATTCCATTAGGTATCTTCAGCAAGGGGTCTGTACACATACACGAGGATATTTGACGGAGTTTGCCCTTCTGGTGGGACTTCTATCAAATTACAAAGCAAATTAATGTGGATACTGGTGGTTTTTTGCGAATAGGGGGAAGCTGCAAAAGATATGGGACTATGTGGTGGGAGAGTGGGAGTGGAAAAGAGGTCTGTACACTTTGATCAGTCAAGCTTATTTTGTTTTGCAAAAAAAAACGGAAACAGAAGGGGGGGGGGGGTAGGGCAAACGTTTTTTATTGGAAATGCAACTGTCTGAACTTATGCGTAAAGTGCGCTTGCATTTTTTGGTTTTTTTTGGAACAAGATAATACATTTTATGAATGATGGGGGGGGGGGGGTAAAAAGCTTTTTTTGGGGTCTTTACACTTACAGAACGTCGGTCTTCAGAAAATACAAAAATACACATTAACTGGAGGTTTTGGGGTAAAAGGTATAAAACAGAATGTCTGGAAAACTTGAGCCACACAGACTGTTGCATTTTTCTTTTTGCACAAAACTCCAAATACAAATAAACACCGGGGAATAATAAAAAGGGAAAAAATCGAAGGATTTCAAGGGGGTCTGTACACATGAATCAGAAAGCAAGTGCCTGGCACAAACGACGAGTTGTAGAAAACAGAAAATTCTGCGACAACTAAAAAATCTTGTATCTAATAATTCTTTTGAATTCTAATTACTAAGAATAATTGCGCCAAGTGAAAAGTTTTTGGAAAGCCGAAAAGTTATATTGCAGATGTAAATCGGCTCTAAAAGAGCCTGAAAGGGTTGCTTAAATGAAACCCCATAATTGTTTTTCTAAACGGCTGAAAATTACATTGCAAACTGTTAAATCCTAAAAGACAGCTCCAACTTCGGTTTAACCCAAAATGTTTGCAAAAATAAGGTTAATCCTAACAATTGTCTTGAAGTTGAAAGATGCCTGATTTGAATAACCGTAACAACGAGTCGGATGATCCATTAATTAAGATATGGACTCACCTAGTCGTTGCAGGGTTTCAGACATGACTGTATGATCTCCAGTGCCATGGTCTGATGTCGTCTGTTCGTTTGAACTTATCATTTTCATCTGCAGAAACATTCCAAGCGTAACAAATCTGCACATAACAAATGTCTGAAATCACCATGAAAATAAGCTTTGATAGGCTTACCAAAAATTGTCATGTGGAGTAATGGAAGCTTAGGCTGCATCCAGTGGACTAAGGAAACCCAGGCTGCATCCTGAAATCTTTTGTTTATTTAGATTTCTATAAAAACAACTACCTACTGGATGCAGCCTGGAGTCTGCTTTTCCCTGGTTTCAAAGCTTCTTCGCTTCGATTAATGCTGAAGTTTCACTTATCTAAAAAAATGTTCATGTTTTTTTTTCAAAATGATAAGGCAAGGCTGAGAAGTATAAAAAGACGAACAATACGAGATATCGAGAGGCATAGAAAAAATGGGAAGGCCGGTTCAACAGCGGAGAGTAACGTCGATCGGAGTGGGGGATATTTCCTACTGTAGTTAGGGGCGGGTAGCTTCCTACTGAGAAGCGGCAGCTCCTGTCACGTGTGATGATTACAGGTTTTGCCGTATGCTGCCCGAGGCCGATTTGTGTAAACAAGAGCGGGATGCAGATCGAATAATGTGATTCTGATTGTTGTGTCGTTTACCGTACCGGAAAACGCGAAGAAGCTTTGTCAACAAGGGTTTTTATTAGGTAACACATTTCACTTAAAAAAGAAATATTTTAAAAAGTTCCAAATCATAAAGAGTGTCACTTTTGATTGTGAAAATCAAGAAGTTTTGAACAAAATCGCAGATGTTTGGCAATTTTTGAAGAAAAAAATGCATCTGAAGGTAATTGTTCACTGAAATTTTCCATTCCAGCTTTGTTTGCAATGACAAACCATATTTACCGTGTTTTCAAGCGTTTGCAGTTTTTTTTAGAATTTTTTTCTGCTGCAAAATTGACCCCCAGCGCGGCCATAGCTGGCGCCAAAGTGGTGGCGCGCGCTCTTTTAAAAAATCGTGCTAACTGCGAGGTCCCCGATAAAATTCTGGAAAAAAATATGTTATATGCAAAAAAACAAGCCCTACAACATATCAAAAAACTGCAGGGTATTTGTTTACACATTTTCGAAAAAAGTAAGTTTTTGTGATTTTTCAATCACATTTTGGCTTCTAACTTTTTTCGGAGTAGAGAAATCAAAGTTTGGAAGTTTGACAAAGTTTGTCAACGTAACATTTCCAGTTTTTTTTATACATCATATGTTGATTTTCAACAAGTTTGACTCGACTTACAGTACCCCGCACCCCGCCACCGTAACCCGAACCCAAAAATCGAGATTATCTTAGACATTTCGTCTTAAAGGGCCAATCAGGGGGCTTTTTCATTGCAAAAAGCTTTTGGTCACCTCTCTACGGTAGGGGCGGCGGGGTCTATCAGCGGCGGATCCGATGCGCTACGGGTGTGAGCAGCGGCGGGCTGACTTACTCTGCCGCGATCGCCTGGCCAACTGCCGAATTGCCAGTAGCACTTTTAAACAGTAATTTAAAATTTTAGCAGTGTTTTCAAAGGAATATTACCAAATGAATGAAATAAATTTCACATAAATAAAGGACAAATACACTTGAAAACCAGATAACGAGCCAAATATTGTTATATTTACAGTTTTGATCAATTTCAAATACCCTGCTTTTTTTTCAATTTTCCAGATAAATCCTCTACTTTACACAACGTATTTATAGCTTTTTCAACGACAGTTGATGCGAACCGAATGGACCGACCTTTAAAAAAAACCCTGCATAACCAGCGGGAACCTTTTTTATAACGAAAATTTATATTTATTCAAAACAAATTAATTACAAAAATAAAACAAAAAACAAAATACAATAAAAAGTGGGAAAACATCTACTACAGCTGTAGGTGGTGACGGCGGCCATCCAGACGCCCCAGTTCCTGAAAATAACCCATCAGTTAATAAGAACGAAATCATTTCGTAGTTGTTTTTTTACATGTTTTTTGTTTTTGGCAGAAAACAGAAACGCTGCGTCTGCGAATCGCTCATTGGGACGCTTAGCCAACGGGACCGCCGCCGGTTACATGCCAAGATGCCACACAGGTTGCGTCTTTCTTTCTTCAAAACACATAAATACAACCGCGAATGGAACCAATGGGATCAGTAATTTGAAGCGAAGGTGCTCTCGACAGAAAGAAGCAGTGCGTAAAATGGAGGATATACGAAATATGATTCTAGATTTGGAAGAGGCTGTCGACGCGAAACCGGGCGGCTTTTAATATTTCGAAGGTAATACGCAGCAAATTACGCTCAATTTTCGTTCACTATGTTTACAAGTAGGTGTGCATGTAAAAAGCGCATAATTTTATTATTAATTAACAAGTTTTAACCCTGAAATAATGATTACAAACCAAGACAAACCAACCGCAACCGGCTGGATGGTCGCCGCCGCGTCCTGGTGTTCTCCTCCTATTCTTCCTTCTCCTCCGAGTTCTCATCGTCGTCGAGTCTTCTTCTTTTTCTTCTTTAAATCTGTAAATAGAAATGGTAATAAAAAGGAAAAAAGAGAATGATGGTAATAAAAAGATAAAAACTGACTTAATTGGCCAAAATCAGCCGTTAAAACAAGAATTAACCATTTAAATGTGATCATATATGAACAACAATAATATTAAAGTAGTTTCAAACCAAAAATAAATGAAAATAGTGGAAATAAATAAATAAAAACATATAAAAGAACAAAAAGAAAATCTGGCTAATTGCCAGAAGCTCTGCTTGAATCGCGTAAACACAGGACGCGTAGTTCGTCATTTACCGCGGACCGTGCGGACGACCGTCGTCTGCACTCGCCGAAAATGACCAGTTTGGGATCCGATTGCCGACAAACGAGGCATTTTCAACCCAAACAATTATATATTTTCTTGATCTACGATTTGAGCTTATTCTAACAAAACAAACTTGTAAAACCCTCCTGACTGTCCCTTTAAATAACTGCTAGAACAAAGCCAAATTTGTTTTTCTATGTAAGAGCCTTTCGTTATAAGTTCGGTTCTATGAAAGTCACATTCCCTTTTCTACAAATTTAGATAGCTCGGTGTCGCCAGTTTTTTTAAATTCCAGAGACTATGCCGAAAAATTCGGGAATGATTCGCCCTGAAAGCGAAATTCGTAGACACTTTGTCAGAAATTCCCAGACATCTTTACGGGTATAAAAGGGACACATTCAAAACTGTGACAACCCGCTATGAAGCTCCATCTTTTACTTTTGGTTTTTTCTGTCTTCTGCGGCTCTTTCACTGTGCAGCAACCGAATGATCTTGGTTTTGGAATTCAGCATTCTGGTTATCCCCAGCCCGCAAACCATTGACAATTAATGACTGCAGGAAATTTATGAGGAGTCACAGAACCAATTAAAAACTCAGGAGTTGAGCGTTTCAATCAAAAAATGGTTGATTGGCCATTTTATCGTTGTTAATATGGAAAACTCCAAAACAGTGTGTTCAGGTTTGGAATATTAAACATTGTTTGTCGTATCGATGAAATATTATAATGATAAGAAAAAGCATTGAAAACACGATTGAGTAATAAACCAGTTCTGATGCCCAGGAGTCTGTTATTCACAAACGGAAATGTTTGTCACGTGAGATGATTACAGGTATGAATGGCCATTCCTAAAGTGGTAACTAGAAGAAGGCAGGTACCACCTGGCGCTTCAAACGATCTGCCTAAATATGTGCGATAAACAGATTAATGGCACCTTCGAATTGGCGGTTCAAAATTTTAAAGAGGGGAAGCAACCGCTTAAAGCTTGAAAAGAAGCCAAAAAACAACAACCAAATAAATGAATAAGATGAACTAAATAAGTGTTTTTAAAAAACATATGAAATGATTATTTCTCATGGACGGCTTTTTCACAACATCTCTTCTCAAAGTGTTTTGTGAATTGGATTTTTAAAAAAACGGTACACCAAGTTTTTCTCAGCTTATTGCTCCCGATGAGCATTTTTCTCACCAAGCGGACTTTTCTGTCACCTTCAATGATCCCAACAGCTGTTTTGATGCGTTAATGAGGAGATTAATATAACATACCTGGTGTTTCAAACAATCCGCACTATAAACGGCTATCATATTTTGAAAAAAATTCACTCTGATATTGACAAAAGCGTTCAAGTTGTACTTCAAATTGCGAAAATGGTTTAGCGAACAAAAACCTTTGCCTCTGTCGTTTTTACTTCTTGTCGTCATAGCCACTGAAATGCCAACAATATAGATTAAGACATTTATTAGAGTGTTAAAAACACATTAAATACAATAATAAAATTTTCACGAGGTTGCCTTTGCACTAATAGTAAAACCTGCGTGTATTAGGGCATTCCACTGGGGAGAAAGAGAGGATAACGGCCCTATATAGGTTAGATCTTAGATCAAGAATCAAGACAATCAAAATTGTGTCCCAGCCTTTTAGGAAAACTAGAAAAGTTTGGGGTTAGGGGATTTTAAGGGGACATGACAAAATGGGGACTATATACACATGAAAGATTTGACCAGGTCAAAAGACAAAAACCCGTTTAAAGGGGAAGGGAAGTTTATGGGGCTGTACACATTGACAGGGTTTGTTCGCAACGAAAAGACTCAGCCGCAGACCACTGTCAGACATTATCCACTGTGCCGATTGAAATTTTTTGGGTTTTTCGATTTTTAACTTTTTTTGGTTTTGCACTTTTAAGGGGGGACATTTTCCAGCCAGCCTTGGAAACCTTTCGGGTTCGGCAAAATTGGCTTGGAAAATTAAATAGACTATGTACACATGAAAGATTTGACCGTGTAGAACTGCAAAAACCCGTTTATAAGGCAAGGGATATTCGGGGGGGGGGGGGTCTATATACATCAAAGAGCTGGTGCGCATTTCAGGCAGACCGCAATATGTGCATGCCTTGAAACGTGGAGGGTGTAGTTGCGGGATTTACACCCTCATTTAGTGCTTAGGACAACTGAACATTTTTGGATTTTTCTGTTTTTAAATTTTTTTGTTTTTTCAACTTTTACACTTTTTTGGTGTTTTGCAAAGAAATAGTTAAGGGGACGAACATGGGGCATTTCCAGGTAAAATAAGGAACGTTTCCGCTTCTACTAATTATACCTAGGAAAATAGAGTGGGGTCTGTACACACAATTAAATAGTCGGGCTTGTTCGGGAATACTCAACCGGACGGACACATTCAATGAACAATTGGTGAAATACAAGACAATTAAGGAAAATTGAGCACAGAACGAAAAATTGGCACCTGTAAAAAGTGGAGGGATCAAAACAATGATCACAACCTCCTAACGTAGGCTGAACTAAGGTCGGAAGGGCTGAGGGCCTTTCCTATTAAGACTTGAGCAAAGAAGAGGGAGAACGGCATAGGAGTTTCCAAGAATGAAGGAAGTCAACTGAAATCATTTAACTTGCAATAAAACGTTTAATCATATTTTTGTTTTTGTTTCAATTTTGCCATTTAGCCACATAGTACAGTACTATGAGTAGTTTTAATATTTTGCTAATTTAAATATCCTACCTGGTTTCTGCAAGAAGTTTGCGGTTCTCGTCAACCTGAAGTGACTAACTGCTCTGAAGTTGGTTCTGGTGTAGGAGAGAACCTTAAAACTATTAAAAGTTTCAGTTTTCGATCCAATACGGGTTTGAAAACAAAACTTTTTAAACAATTCTAAGAGCATCTGTCCCGTTTAGCATAAGATGAGCCCAGCTTAGAGAGGCAGTTGCATTTAGTGTGCCAAACCATGGGACTGGTCTTTATCCTATAGAGGAAATAAAACCTAAGAGAAAAGTACGCAAATTACTAATCAGCCATTCGGATAGGTTAGTTTTAAAAAAGGTACCCTTACTTTGTTACTTTGGAAAAAAAACAAATGAATATTAATTTTTGTTTTGTGTGTGTTCCAGAACTTTAAAACTAGATTTCCAAGTGAATGAGAAACATGACAAAGAGGGCTTTTTCAACTGACATATTCCAAGTTGCTTTTTCAACTGAAATTATTCCGGTTTGAGTACAAGCATGGTAATCGATGTTTACACGAAAAATCGCATGTGTTCGAGTGTTTTGAAATGAAAAAACATTAACTGCGGAATTTTAAAAAAAGTTTTTTTTTGGAAATGTACATAAAACCAACCACGGCAGTTCTACATCTGCGGCAGGCATTGATGTTTTGACTCCAATCGGTTTGGCACCTCCTTTCCGAAACCCGTATATTGTTGAAGAAGCCTGAAACTTAAAATTTCAAACTTTATAGGTCACCCTACTTTCAACTTTCAGCTTCTACCCGTAGATGTGTAGTTAGAGTCCAGGCTGCATCGTAAAAGTCACTTTCTCCAAGGATAATGTACGATGAAGTGCTTTTGGATGCAGCCTGGAGTCGTCAAAGTGCCTTTAGGAACTTTTTTTCTTGTTAAAGAGGGCGGGTTACCGAAGTTCTGAAAAAAAAGTGTAATATCAGCGCAAAAGTTTAGCAAGAGTTAAAGCAGGAACACAAAATTCAATGCAATCGTTAATTGAAAAGATACACATGTTTAAAGTACACGGTTGAAGAAAATGGTGGAAGTACTTCCTACGGTAATTCGTTGAGGAGCTGGTTATTGACAGGCGGCAGCAGTCTCTGTCACATGAGATGATTACAGGTGTGACTAAGTATCCCTAGAGATGCTAATAGGAGATTGGCACCACCTGGCGCTTCAAACGATCCGCCTCAATTGCCGGCTTAACGGCGGCGAGATATTGACACCTGTGCCGGCCGATTCAAACGGTAAAATGGTAATTATAGCTCAGCATCCTAACACACACACGCACACACACACACTCACATACACACACACACACACACACACACACAATTTTGAAGAGTTATGTTCTACCGGGGCAGAAGTGGCTTTTTGATGGAATGATTACAGGTGTGACTAAGTTGCCTCGGAGATGCTAATGGCCGTTTCAAACGATCCGCCCCTTTGGGAGATAAGTGCAGTTTATCGGAATACCTATCTATATGTTATGAATGCGAATGGAATGAAAAACACTTTTTGAATTTTCCGTGTATCCCGAATAGATTGATATCCAACTGTGCGCTTGGAATTTCAGCGGCGCTCTGGTAGACGACGCCGATCGCCAGAAAAACGTGAATATCCTTGAGGAAACCGTTAAATTTGAATTGCTTAAGTTCCTGGATTCTAAGGTCAGCGGAATGTGCAGACGATGGCAGAGACGTAACTTCCTATGAACGTCTTGGTGCTTCGATGTCTCACCAACAACGTAATGTTTTTTGGAGTACCTTTTGTATGGATGAATCACTTTAGAAAAATTGAAAATTCCATGTATCTTCCGGATGGCAATATATTCTTGGTTTTTGTTTCATATTTTTACATGCATCCCTTACGCAGTTCATTTTGAATGTGACCTTCCTATTTAAAACGAGAAAATACGATTCAATTTTTTTATTAGACAATTTTTTATTACAATAATTAAAATAATAGTGTTTACACAAAAGATGAATAAAATTCAATGGGTTACAATCAATAGGGAAGGAGGGTTACTAAAAAGATACAATGCTTTAAAATGAAAAAGACGGAAATTTGTTTTTCAGTTTTTTTAAAAGTTTTTTTAATATTTAGAAAAAAAGAAGATTTTCCGTTGTTTTTTTTAAATACTGAGTCAAGAAAAAAGAGAGAGTTTTTTGTGGTTTTTGTTTAGTATTTTTTAAATGTCAAGTTAAGAAAAAAGGGGGATTTTTTTGTTGTTTTCGTTTAGTTTTTTTAATGTCAAGTTAAGAAAAGGGGATTTTTTTTGTTGTTTTCGTTGAGTTTTTTTTATATATCACTTCAAGAAAAAAGAAAGATTTTTTTTGGTGTTTTCGTTTAGTTTTTTAAAAAATGTCAAGTCAAGAAAAAAGAGAGTTTTTGGTTGTTTTTATGTAGTTTTTTTTAAAAAATATCAAGTCAAGAAAAAAAAGAAGGTTTTTTTGTTATTTTAAATGTCAAGTCAAGAAAAAAGAGAGTTTTTGGTTGTTTTTGTTTAGTTTTTTTTTAAATTATCAAGTCAAGAAAAAAATAAGATTTTTTTTGTTGTTTTTGTTTAGTTTTAAAAAAATATCAAGTCGGGAAAAAGGGGGAGTTTTTTTGTAGTTTTTATTTAGTTTTTTTTAAAATTTAAAGTCAAGATAAAAGAGGGGTATTTTGTTGTTTTTTTAGTTTTTTTTAAATATCAAGTAAAGAATTAGAGGGATTTTTTTTTGTTTTTTTAACCTTTTTCCCAACATGCGCTCATTGTCGCTTTGAACCTATTGTTTTCAAAACGAGAATATGCGCAAAAATTTTTAAATCTTGTTTTTAAATTCAAAAAAGAAAGATTAAAGTAGGGGAGATTCAAAAGAAGGGGGCCTATACACATCACAACCTAAGGAGCTTGGTTTACAAAATTAACTGGTTTTAAGTTTCAAAAGTTTAATAAAATGTTTAAGGCAATTGGGAAGGGGGGGGGGCTTTCACGGGGGGGGGGGGGGGGGTTTACGCGCCAAGAAAGGGTGGGGACGGGTCTGTACACTTTATCGATAGTTTATCTAGTACGGGATAACTCAACCGTAACATAGACTGAAGTTTTTTTTCTGGCGCTTTACAATCAAATGAGGAGCTAGAAAGATTGAAGGAAGAAGGGGATTTCAGTGAAATGGGAGGCGTGGGGATGATGACTATTTTTGGGCCTGTACACATAACACAAATAATGACACGGAAATAAGACACAAGAGGGGTTGTGGATTCTGGGTTGCCAACTAGAACGATGTCGGCTGAAACAAAGTGTTGGCGCACAAATTTTATAAGTAAAGGTTTGAATCAGTTTTCCAGTTTGACGCATAATCGAAAATTCTATTTCAAGCAAAGCAAAAGCACATACCTATCTTCTGAAAAATGTCCTCAAAGTTTTGTCCACATTCTTTATTTTCCACGATTCAGAGGCTTGACACTTGAACAGAAAGTAACCATTCTGACTTTAGACATCCTTCTTATTCAGTTTCGACAAACTGAAACTTATCGAAATCTTGATTTTATTAGAAGTTTCAGATAAACTAGAGCTGAAAAAACTACACTTTTTGGGCCATTCTTGCGCCTGCTATCTCACTTGAATTACTGCGTTTTGGTAATATCGAATGATTTATAATCTGTCGAATGATGCTTTCGAGTTGCCTGCTCAATTCCCAGGTAAGGATAATTTCAAAATTGCCAAAAAAAAGTTGATTGATTCCATAACTCACCCAGAATCTGCAACTGTTGCTCAACAGATGTTAACGTCCTAATCATCCAACTCCAACTCTTTCACCGTTCAGCATAGCTGTTAAAACAGCCCTCAGCTTTTTATTTTTTGTTTCAGAAGCCTGAAACAGGTACTGTAAACATGACAAAGTTTTTAAATCACCGAGTGAGTTCGAGTTGATGCGCGAAGAGTCCAGGCAGCGTTCTTTAACACTTTTTTGATATCAGAAGAAGTGAAAGAGGTGCATTTGGATGCAGTCAGTAGCCGTCGTTTAAACTTAAAGACGTTGACTCCTTGTCGAAAAGTGTCTGAAATGATTATTCAAAAGGTAATCCAAGAGAAAAAGCGCTGAAATAAGGTCAAGCCAGTTTACTAGTTCACAATTTTGGCCAGGAACGAAGGAGAACATTTGAGGCCGCCGCGCGGCAGTATCGAGCGGAGCCGGTCACATGAAATGATTACAGGTGTGGGTGAGGTATCCATGGAGAACAAAATAGGGGATAGAACCAGGCACCTGGCGCATGAAAGAATCCGTAATATTGAGCGAAGTTCACAAACCGCCAGAAGGATAACATTGGTGCAAAGTGCGCATATGTAGAAGAAGTCTACCATGTAACCAAAGGTGGCTGTGCTTGCGTTATTAATGATTCGTAGGTCTTACAAGAACCACATGGAGAGGATCCACCCCAATAAATAATAATATTGTTATCCATATGTCCCTTTCATTAAAAGTTTTACGATAAAAAAACAGAAATGTTTGCACTGGGTGGATTCGAACAAGGATTTTTTTGTCTCTTAACCGGGCCGGTTCGGATCTTCCCAGTTTTTATGACTTTAAAATTTTTATACAGAACACAACCAAAGTGGGTCGTAATTCTGATGTGGTCACCATCAATGTTTGATTTGTAAGGGGGTTCAAATTCGAGGTAACAAAAACATTTTGAAGTCCCAGGTAAGCGTAATTTCAAAAGCGCCAAAAATATGAGTCATATGCGATTCCTTGATTAAGAACTGAAACTCACCCAGATTGTCCAACTGTGCCTCAACCGATTCATCAAGCTCCAGCATTTTCTGTCGTCAGCCTCGATGGAAAGAGCATGCGTGGACTTGCTGTTGTAGGTGACCTGAAATTGCCAACTAATAAATGACATAGGAACTCAAATTACTATTTGGAGATTCAGCTCACATTTTGTTTGAAGGAGACTCCAGGCTGCATCCGAAAAGAGACATTCACATTTTCCAGGTGAGGCTTGAAGAGAATTTTGGATGCAGCCTGGAGCCGTCGTTCATCCTTTGAGGCTTCACTCCTTGTCGCAAAGGGTCTGCAATTACTATTGAAAAAGGCGATTCAACAGGAAAAGAGCGGAAATAAGAGCCAGATCACCAGATAACAATTTTGGGCGAATTCGAATGAGAACGTTTCAGGCCGCCGTGCAGCTCAGTATTGAGCGGCGCAGGCCTTCTCGCATGAGATGATTACAGGTGTGGGTTGGGTATCCATGGAGAAGATAATAGGGGATTGAGCCAGGCACCACCTGGCGCATCAGAGGATCCGAAATTTCGAGCGGACCTAACAAACCGCCAGATGGATAAAATTGGCGCAAAATACAAATATGTGGGACAATTAAACGGTGGAGACCAACAACATCTGTTGCTTAAATGACTCGCCTTATTATCTAGGATTTAGCAGATTAGTTACACATGTGGTCATTGGCGTATCTAATGATAGCCGATTGTTGTAGCATTCGGGCACCTGCTATTCAAAAAAGATCAAGAAACTATTCCAAACAATACACGACGCAGTATCAGCATGCCCTAACAGCAAAAAAACCTAATTTAAGTTTATTAGACTTTTTTGTCCAATGGAAAAACGTTCTCATCCAAAAAACCGCTTTTTCTGAAAGCAAAGACCTTTTAGAACCAGATAAGTGGCTGTTCTGCTGGGACCGCTTATTAGTAAGAGGCATCGGTTTTTTTACGTAAGCTAATTACAAGTTTATGTAAGTTTTTTTTAAAGTGGAAACTAAATGATAAGCCAAGCACCATTAAGGCTATGCGGTGTTAAATGCAGTTTTTGCAGTGTGAGATAAAAGAAAGTGGTGCGAAGTTTAAAAATGTTGCTTTTGTATTCCTTTGAAGTTGTAGTTTGAATTTCGCTACTTAGTCTTTAATTCTTTGACGTGGTTTTCCTCGTGAGATAATTTAGCCAATTGAAAGTCGTGTGATACTTGCCGTTAGCTCACAACAATATTTGACATCACGGACCTGAGTTCAAAATACTTTGAACTGTTTTCCTATAGCAACAGCTACCTAAAAATCCAATTTTACTGCACATTTGAAAGGGCGCTTGATTACAAGTGCCGCAATGACACCTTTGGAAATGCCAATTTTGTGCCTCGCGTGCGCTCGGGCTTTAACCATACGGCTCTGAGGAAAAAACAACAATTTGAGAAATTTGCCCTGAGATTAGTTTGCATGCCTAAGACGAATTATACTAGCTGATCAAATGTGCAATGTAGCACCAGATTTATATGGTTTTGGGAGTTAATGTGAACTGTCAAAATGTGTATTCATGGGTAAACATGTTTCGCACGGTACAAAAATCTGAATTCTACGCCTTGTTGTGAAATGAATTAGCAAAAGGAACAGGTTTTTCAATGGTTCCAACTAATAAAGTCATTCCGTCAAACATGTCGTAATTTGTCCTTCTGGAAATACTCAGTTTGTTCTGTTTAAAACTTAATATTAAATTCATAATCCATCTTTATTCATGAGCAGTTGAGATTCTTGTTTATGATCCTGGTCATGTGCCTCTCCTTTTTCTGACAGAAAACATTTGTCATTCTTATTATCACACTGGGACCTAAAGGCGTGATTAAGACATGAACAAAACGCGTTTTTATCAAAAAACTCATAGCTTCCTCACTCGGAAGTTTTACACGTTGAAAGGAGGGAAATAGATTGAATCTGAATAACAAGGGACCTTGAAGAATCCTATGCTTCTTAAAGTTTTGAAACACACTTTTTAAAATAAGAGACAAGAAAAGTCGTGTTTGTGGAAAATTTTGAATTCCAGTACATGTTTTTCAGTTTGTTGGCGTTGTTTTATCTTGTAAGAAATCTTAGGCAAGACGCATCCGTTCGATAATTGCCGTAAACTCAGTTGTAGTTATTATCTTTAGGGTAAAACAAAATATATTTTTTCAGCCTGCTATCTTCAAACATTAAACCTTCTGTTGTTCTATTGATCTGCCTCAAAATCCAATTGTGCTTTCTCACGTGAAAGGCCGCGCGATTACAGGTGTTATTAATGACGCCTTTGGAAATGAAAATTATAGATTCCGCTTGCGCCCTGGCTTTAGTCGTAGGCCTCAGAGGAAAAAAAGAAATTGAGGGTGGAAGCATAGGGACCAAAGACATGTTTTCCATTTCCCAATTTTATCAAGACAGTCAAATGGCAGAGATTTGCCAAAACCTCAATTTGAAGCTTCTACCTCAATAATTCACTTACTTATTGGTTCAAATGGACAAATAAAATTCTGTCCCAATGGTGAAAATGTCCTTTTTGAAATTACCCAGTTTTTGTTCAATTCGTGCAAATCATTCACCTTTGTTCATGAATAGTTGAACTCTTTGTAAATCACCTTGGTCATGTGCTGTGTCTTTATCCTTGACAAGTATCATTTATCATACTTCGGATCAAAGATAATCCAAATGGTGTGATTAAGAGATGAAAGAAACTAGTTTTTACCAAGAAACTCATAGCTGCCTCACCCGGAAGTTTTATACGCGGAACTAGAAAGGGAAAACGGATGATAACTGCATAGCAAGGGAAGCTTCACATGTGCGATATTGTTTTGAGCAATTGATTTACATTTTCATTAGAAAACTTTAAATTACGGACAGCTAGAGAAAATGTAATTTCAAGAAAGCCTGGTAGCAAAATACGTTAATTTACGTAGGCTGAGTTTAAATAACCTCAATCAATATATGCAAATGATGGACTACGCAGTGACCCCTTTTCTAGTGACGCCCATTTCCGTAAACGACGTCCAGTATACCACCTGCTTATTTCTGATAACATTTCTGACGATATCTTTGTTCCCTTTTGTTGATCCAAAGCGGAACATTTGTTTCACATTCTTTCTTATAATCGTATAAGCGTCTTTTGGTTTCAAAAAAAACCAATGATCGAATTTCATTGACGTGATTATTTTGTCTAAATGGTAAAAATTCAAATGTTCTTCATTTTACTCCAAAAATACAAACCAAATTCCAGCAGGATTTCATTTAACCAATAAAAAACTTCACTGTTTTACTTTATTGATCATCACTCTATTTGTTTTTGCTTCCATCTAGACCGCTGGTTATTGGCGGTCAATAAAGCCGATCAATAGAGAAATCAATACCCACGCCGTATAACTGCTGACGCCCATTCGGCCGCAACATGCGCGCGCGTAGCGTCTTTTGAACGACTTCGAGGAAACTGCTGATTTTGGCATCATGCTTAATTAAATTGTTGTTTGTGTTATGGTTGATCAGTTTTATCTCAAACTTCATTCAAATCACCCTTTTTCGCATCTTCAAACGTGGAAAATTGCTGTAAATCGACGTACACCCACCTTCAGAAACAGACCTTACAATTATTCTTGTAGCCAAACGGTCTCACGAAATAACAAATGCATAGACTATGATATTTTATTTTCTTGATTTAACCGCAAAGCGTATTTTCTTCTTTTAACTGCAACTCTTTCTTAACCACCCTGCATATTTGATTTCTTTACCTTGTTTACGGCTCTATTCGATTTCTTTACTGTACTAGATTTCGTGGCCAGAAATATACAAATTTGCTTTTTTGTCTTTCAAAAATGAATATGTGGTAACGGATAAGCCGGATCAATAGAGAAATCGATAGCCACGCCGCCGCGGTGCACGCGCGCGGCGTGGTTATCGATTTCTCTATTGATCCGGCTCATCCGTTACCACAAATTCATTTTCACACGCGCGGCGTCTTTCAAAATAAAAGCACATTTTTATGATGTTAGAAGTTACGATGGGCCAGTTTGACCCAACATTTCTTTTAAATAGAAGGCTCAAATACTTTCCTAATTAAATATAAACGCCCTTATATTTGTCTATTTGTTTGATCTGCAACTGTTTTCTTACAAAAAGCCGTCAGGGAACATTTGAGTTTTACAAGAACTAGTTATCTAGGCCATAACCATAATCTACGCTGATGAGTCCTTCTTGCATATTGCCATGATAACAGGGACCATGGAGCTAATATACGGACTGCAATAAATTTTGGTGCAGTGACCCCACACGGAGGGAACTTAGCTTTTGACATACAAAAGCGATATTCGGTTGTAAAAAGCGATACCTGCGCAATGCGCCGTTCCAAGCGCTTGTGCCTGCGCAACACCTTCCCACAATGCGAGCGTCTAATTTAGTTCTAACTGAAATTAGAAAGACGTCATCACCATAAGATTTACCACTGTCCATGCCAACGCGGATTGGCTTTTCGTGCCGATCACTATGGAAACGGAGCGCCCGCGGTAGCTCTGGAGGCGGCGCAATCCATTTCTGGAGCTAATAGGCGCATATGTCTAACTGACCAAGTTATGCTGCAATGGGAATGCAAATTGTGCTGTTTGAAAACGAAAAGAACGCTGAAAACCGGATATGGTTTATTAGTTTTGACACTGTTGTTTGAAAAACTACGCTTGAAAGCGAAAGTTTTGCTATGTGCTTTCAAATGATTTGGGCCTAGGTTCTCCGCCGGGTGCTCCGTGCAATTCCAAGACTCCAAAGTCACTATTTCAGAGGCCGCCCGCCGTTACGTGTTTAATGTGTCGCGGCCCACCCATAGAGTGAATTATTACCAGATGCCTGCCGCTAGACACGCCCTTGGCAGTCACTTCCAGCAATGCTTTCATCACAGAAAGTCGCCTCTATTGAAAACTTTGTTCAAATTGTTTGGCTCTAGTTGTCCGCTTTTTGCATTAGCCACAGATGTAAATCAACCGCTTCTGAAGCCCTAGTCTTTTTTGTTTTATGGTCTTTCAAATCACTTTTTAACCTTTTTCACTACTTTTTATTGCTTTATTTTAACAAAAACTGTTTACTTTCAGAGTCATATTTACTCTCATCAACACAACTTCATTAATCAAAAAGGTTTGTTTTTGATTTTTACAGTTGAACTAGTTAGCGGGATGTTAACTTTTATTTAAACAAACTGATGGTACAATTTTCAGACTGGCAGCCGAACTGGGACTCACCGCCCGAGCAGTGGTCCACAACAAGAGAGCCACCCACCCAAACGAAATACTACTGTCGTGCTAAATTGGGAATTGAAATAGCAAAAACTGCAATAACCCTGACAAGATTACATAGAACGCCTAGAAACGTTTTAAAATGGTTTTTGTTTGTATTTTTTTCGTCTGTAATTCTTCAATTTGAATAAATATTATATTTAACATGACGGAGAGTCAATGTTATGTGTGCAGTTATTAAAAAACACTCATTTGACAAAAAAAAGAAACTCGCCGTAAGTGGTAAAAACAAACGACAGGGCATTCTTAGTTTTCTCTAAAGTTTGTCGCCCTTCCCTAAGGAAAGGCTTTCCAAAATTTATCAACCTCTACATTCGTAGGGTCGGAGATTTTTAGTACCTCAAACTTGGGTAATTAAACCGACGCTTGCTGTCTGGCATGCGCTATATCTACGGGCACACGGTGGAGTTGTATGGCGGAGGCAGCGGCATCAATCGAATGAGAGAGTGCAGACGCGACAATCTCTTTCGGAAGTTTTTCAAAAAAATTATTAATTGGCATTAGAGATACACTCATTCGAACTTCTATTAGAAAATCAAACTTTGAAAATTTTAAGAGACCAGGAGCCAATAAAAACATCACAAATTAGCAGCTTTATTCACAATACACGATGGTTATCTTCCCAAACATCCAAACATGCGGATGTTACAATCTGGAAAAATTAAATTAAAGGTAACTTGGATCCTTACAAGTGCGTCTCCAGTTCGGCAGTTGTCTTGGGCTGGCTGTTGGTTTCGAAGGGTTCCGACGGGATTTAGCGAAGATTTCAATTTTCATATTTTCGGCGCTGTCGAGGATAGGGGCAAACTGTGCTTGAGCGCACAACAAGATAAGACAGAAACTGCAAATCTTGCTCTACTATTCACCTAATGGAAAACTTAAATATTAAAACGGAGATTTTACTTTTAATTGTATAAAACCTCAAATTCGTCTTGCACCGAAAGTTAAAGACCTGAGTTCCAAAATTGAAGCCCATTTCCAAAAATGGCGGAGGATTTAGTTTAATCTTAGAGACCAGTGTAGATTGAGCAGAAGCCAAAACAGAGACTAAGCAATAAATGAGATTTATGGCTGGGTGTGATTATTTTCACGACCTGTCTCTTTTATACATAGAAACCTGTCTGGGAATTTCAAAAATGAGCGCGTTTTGACAAAGAAGTGTCTGCGATTTTTAATATTAGCCCACACATGAATTTTTCCGGAAACCCCCGCCACCACTGGAATTTCAACATTGGCGACGGATTAGCTATGGCTTTTTGAAACAGATTTCCATGTTTACTACCTTATGTTTTTTCAGATGAAAATTTGCTGAATATCCTAATTCCTATTTTTCTCTCGGCGTTCGGCATTATATAAAAGTAGCAGTGTATAACACCTGACCGCACCGCGTACGCAACGCATTACATCAAGTCAAACGAATA
Organism: Oscheius sp. G VE-2021; assembly: GCA_022343465.1. NCBI lineage: Eukaryota > Metazoa > Nematoda > Chromadorea > Rhabditida > Rhabditidae > Oscheius > Oscheius sp. G VE-2021. Next base: position 836,794 of record JAJQXH010000036.1, read on the forward strand.
TTAGTTTTTTCTTGGTGCACACATTTTTCTATCAAATGCACTTTCTTCCAAGCGGTCCTATAAATACGTTTATAACTGAAATTATAAAAATGCAACCATACATTAATCACTAGGCCTTGTTAAATTTATTTTATTATTGGGGCGCGTTTACGGGTTCTTATCTTATCAAACAGGAAGACTTTTTTTTACCGATCAGCACTTTATATCAACAATTGGCCTATTCCTTCTCTTTATCAACACAATGTTTGTTCTACCGTAGTATGCGTCACGCTATTTGACCACCCTGCGCGAGAGTGTGGTTGTCTCCGATAAGACCGACCCCACGCCCAAGGCCCTTTGTAAATTAAGCCATGTGCGTCACTTTTTCAGTATTTCTAGTTCAATTCAACCAAGTTGAAGCACACAATTTGTTCTGCTTGAGGTTGACTCCATTAGTTTAGTGGGTGCAGTGGAGCACACCTGACCGCACCGAGTACGCAACGCATTACATCAATTCAAATGAATATTTAATTTTTTCCCTGCGAATCTAATTTTTTATCAGATACCCTTTCTTCCAAGTGATCCTATAATTGCTGTCGCAACTAAAATTAAAGAAAACAAACCATAAGTTAATCAGTTGGCTTTTTTAAAACTAATTTATCATTGGAGCGCGTTTACGCGCTCTTATCTTATCACAAACATAGCCACTTTTGCAGATTGCATTTTACCACTTTTGCGGGTTACTTCTCTTTAATAACACAATGTTTGCTCTACCGTAGTATGCGTCACACTATTTGACCACCCTGCGCGAGAATGACGTAGTCTCCGATAAGGCCCGCCTTACGCCCAAGGCCAATTGAACAGAATGTCATTTGGGTGACTTCTTTTGGCAAATCGATTCTATAAATGATTTCACTATTTTGAATAACAAATTTGAATAATAAATTAAGTAATTGGCTTGATTTAGATTAATTTATCAGTGGAGCGCGTTTACGAGTTCTTATCAGTAGAGAAGTTATTTTTCACTACGTTACACATTTTTTTACCACGTTGCATATGTTCCTTATCCGGTTGCCTGCGAGTGAGTTAAGCATTATTTGCTTTACCGTAGGATGCGTCACACTATTTGACCACCCTGCATGAGGATGCGGTAGTCTCCGATAAGACCCGCCCACGCCCAAGGCAACGTTTACAGTAATCCAGTAAATTTTTGGAGTTATGTTATTTTTAACTAATCTTTCAACATTCAGTGTTGTTTGTTTAACGTTTGCTCTTACATTCAGGTGGTAGCAATGGAGCACACCTGACCGCACCGCGTACGCAACGCATTACATGAAGTCAAATGAATATTAAATTTTTTCAAAGCTATTATATTATTTTACCGGGTACATCATATTTCAAATGGTTCCTTAATTAATTCTACACTTTAAATTAAACAATTATATTGATAATTTAATTATTTGGTTTGAATAAGCCTAATGTGTTACTGGAGCGCGTTTACTGCGGTGATTTATCAAACAAGAAGGCATTTTTCACCAACCCGCACTTTATATCACAACTTTTCTTTTTGATTCACTACGTAATTTTTGCTCTACAGTAGTGTGCGTCACACTATTTGACCAACCTCCGAGAAATTGCGGCAGTTGTGAGATTAGGCCCGCCCGCGTCCAAGGCCATTCACACATTAATCCACATAGCTTTTTACATGGTATTTCGAATGCATTACCAGTCATTTTTCAAACTTTTAAATAAAAGAGAACTAATTTTGGAAAGGAGTCGCCTTAAAATGTTTTCGCCAATCAATTAAGGTTTTTGTTATTTGGTATTCTTGTTATCCATTTTCCTTTTTTTTGGTTCTCTTCAACCAAAAGCCTAGAAAAGACAATTGCTTTGTTTTAAGTTAAATTTTTTTCTTATGCATGCTATTCAAGAAAGCGCTAACAGATGCACATTTTCGAAGCAACGCGACGATTTTTAAAAAAAAATCTAAGCGTCCATTTGGCTTTTTTAAACTAAAACTTTATCTTGTAATTCGCGTTTTTTTTATCGAAACATTGAAAAGAAGAAAAATCCCCTTTTATCTTATTTCAGATGACAAAGTTGCGGGTGCGCCTCGGCATTCAAAGGAATTTTGACGGATTCTTCGGCTGAAATTTCACTAATGAATACATTGGTAAGTTCAGTTTCTCTTGCATTTTGAAAAATTGTTTATAGTAAAAAGTTGTTTAGTTGCCACTTCAGTGACCCCAGCGGAAACTAACCCAAGAAAACTGGAATACACAGGGGAAAATGAAAATGAAAACAGCGATGCCGCCTACAGTAAAAAAAGGTAAGTCATTGTAACTTTCGTTAATTTTTTTCAGTTTTAGCTTTCATGCGGTCTTCGAATGCTTCAGCTAACATCGCCTCGCTACCTCTGATTGCATCTGGAGAACAAGGCAAGAAATTTGAAAGTAGGTTTTCACAATTCGTCCTTCTTTTTTTGGTTTAATTTTAAACTAAAATAAGACTCTAAGCCATCAATTTGTCTTAGTGTGTCTTGCCCGGTGCCCACCCAACGCAAACACAGAAGTTTTATAAACCTTCAGCCTTAAAGATTTCTAACGCTTTTCAATCTTAGGTGGAAATTAAAGAAAAAGGCTGGTTGCCCCTTCTAGTATTCAAGAACAACAAGAATAGTGGTTGAACTTCTTCTAATTTTGTACCTTTTGAGCAGAAGCGCGTTTATGTGTTTATATATTCTTTTTATCCTCATTTTTAGATGATCGTCACTTCGAAAGCACACAACGACAACTCATCAACTTAACTGACTCGTTGTAAGCGCATTTTCAATTTAACTTTTGAACATTTCTTTTAGTGCCTGCTTCAAAGACAACCGATTGGCAACTGCAGATACTGTTAAAACTACGCTGCTCCTGAAACTCCATCAAGTCCTTCTCTAGAAGCGGTATGCTAGCTTAAACATTTTATTTCTCCCTTTAGTTTTAGCGTGCGTTGAGGCTTACAAAAAAGAATTTTACGCGTGCACGTTTTTAGCGGAAAAACTTTGTCACCAATTAATTTGATTTTTTTTGATTCACCTTTAAAACTATGTTGTAAATCATTTTGAATGATGCACATTTCATATAATTTTGAAGAATACCTCATTTTCAGATGACAGAGATGTTACTGGACGTCAAGGAAAACGGTCGAAGAATTTGACCAGCATTCAACAGATTTACTTCAAACATCACAATCTTTTTCAAAACAACAGTAAGTTTGTTTAAACAACATTTTCCTCATATTAATTTCAGTTTTCATGAAGGTATCCGGCCCACATTGGTTTGATCCGTTAGCCGAAGCCGATCGTCATTTGAGTACCAGGAGCTTTCATGTGAAGTGAGTTCCCTCTATTCCTTGTTTATATTTTTATAAACTAGACCAAAATGCTTACTGTTACAACACTTATGCATGTTAGAATGCTTATCAAAACCGTAATACAGTGGACGTTTACCTGCTACCCCAAATCTGAAACAGTGACAGTAATTTTCCACGCAATTTTCTTCTATGTGACTATTTGGACCTGTCCTTTCAGCTTTTTCAAACTTTTTTCACAATTCAACCGTTGAAATGCTAAACGCGAGGTTTTATATAGTACTTTATTTGCAAGAGTGCGTCCATGAGAAAATGTCAGAAAACGTGGCAACTCCATGTTGATAGCTTGCTCAAACACTGAGGAGGCAACAAAGAAAAATGATTATCTTCATTTTATGCAAACAGGGTGTTTTCAGAAAATTACTTTTCTTTAGCGTGTTTTGGTTTGAAGTTCCGCATTCTAAATGTTATTTTCAGGTTGAAGCCGAACGCAGTACCAGATGTCAACTTGCGGAACGAAAATCGTTTTTAATAAAGCACACGAATGATGATGAATCGTTTTTAATAAAGAATGGTTAATACTAGCAAGTTTTTCTAATTGTTATTGTAACATAAAAATTTGACCATCTTCGTAAGAAGGAAGAGTTTCTTGTTTGTCGGGTGTTGGTTGGCATTCAGAATGTTGTTGGCAAGCCATGCCACGTTTTTAAATAAGCGGTTGAGGAAGATTTAATTTAAAAACGTCTGAACAAAAAACGTTGAAAAAAAGGTTTTTGCCATACTATCTAATTTCAAATCAGTTTGAGATAAAATAATATCATCCTTCAAACCGTAATTTCAAAACTCTAAACAGATGAATTGTCGCCCTCTCTTAAGATAAAGCCTTTTAGTTCATACCAAGCTTGTTTTATTGGTTGAATAACTTGATTATTTGATGATTTAACTTAATGGTTTGGTTTGACAGAGATATCTAGTGACTCTCGAGTGACTAGCAAAATGCAAAACGGTGATAGTTATTTCGATTTTCCTTCCATTTCCACTTCTTTTCAGCATATTTCAGAAAGTTTCTTTTACAAAACGGTTTTAAACAACATTTTCCCTTCAAAACCCTAAGCCTTCATTGCCCACAATTTTAAAATGTTTGTAGTTTTCAAAAAAAGCGACATTGAAAAAAGCGACGCCGGGTTTCGCTTTTGTGTCGTTTTTGAATTCGTAAATGTTGATTTGTTTGAACAATTTGAAATATGATAGGCAACCATGAAACTGAGAATCCATATTTTGTTTATTCTCTAAACTTTTCTTTGATTTTTTTCGTATTACTTATTCTATACATTACGTTTCCAGCAAATTTATTACTTTTTAAAATCATAATTTCCAGATTTTAAATTTTAATTTGTGGCCGCTAAACAACCTTTTAGACCTTTAAATGTAATTTGAATTGTAAGCATTTTCTTCCTTTGGTCACCCCTAAAAGACGTAATCTGCTGCCCATTTTCGGTGCGACGCCACAAAATGTCGATTTCAGCTTTTCGCATCAACGCGTCCCCTGCCCTGGCGCCAATTTCTGTTCAAATCGGTTACTGTTCAAATTGTAAGTTTATTCTCTTTTCCACTTTTAAAAATATAGAACTTTGAAAAAGTGAACTTAAATTGAATTTTCAGTGAAAAGAGACATCAGCGATATCGGGAATCGAAAATGTAACAGTAAGTTTTCTTAAACTTTTTCTTATTTAATTTTTTGTTTTTCCTTTTTTCGAAAGACCTTTTGGAAAGGATGTAGAATTAACGTAAAAAGTGTCTTGAAAAAAAATCTACTTAATTATGATTTTAAAACTTTCAACAAATAGTTGTTTTTACAGATTTTCTCTCTCTCTCTCTCTGAACGATGAGGCATCTACTGTGAACCAATGGTGAAGCAATGTCCAGGAATGCGTTTTGTCTTCTTTCCGATTTTCAGTTAGTTTTTATAATTTTCGTCTTTCTATTTTTTTCTAGGGAACCCCTGGCGCAAGACAAATCCGATCTTAGTGCATCCTGCAAGACCGCGTGATCTACAACGGTTCTACTGAAGAACTGCTACCAAAATTCAAGTAAGGAACGTTTTTTTTACTTGGTTTTTTGTCAATATTTGTCCAAATGGATTCCGCATAGAGAATATTTGAGTGCGAAAAGGTGAAGATTCCTTTTACGATCATTGGGATTCAGTGAAGTTTTTGGCGGCAAAACGGGATGTGGAACCCGTATATTGTAAAATTATTGCCGGTAAATATGTAAATTCGTATCCTTTAAAAAATAGATCAAAATCCAATTACCGTTGGCTAAATTGGCCATACATATTTCATAGCTTTTCGCAGCCAAAATTTTGCGTTGCGACGTTGTAAAGCCCATAATGGAACCGTGAAAAACGGTTGAAAGGACAAACTTCTTTTGCCATTACTTTTATCTCGCAACGCCCTTCAAATATCCTCGTAAGATAGCCGGAAAACAGGCAACTTAAGCCTAGGCTCTAGGCTGAAAGATTGCACCTTTTTGTCGAAGATTATCGTTCTCTAAAATATTAAAAAGCGCTTCTCACGATGACTAGCGGTAACTACTTGATATAAATGTTCTCTAAGCGCAAACGATCAAGCTTTAGTTACAATGTCTTGATTTCCCCAACAAACTTTGCTAGATTTGCTGAAAACGCAGCCTTTCCACGTGAATGATCGTGCGATCGGGGTGTTTTGTTTATTTTGGCTTTCCGATAAACAAATCACTTCCAATATCAAAAGTAAAACCATTCTGTTCCATACACTGATTTTCTATCAACAAGAGGGCAAATGCATACACTTTCTGTGCACCAACCCTCCAAGAAAGAGTTGATTTCAGCTTAGTTTGCAGATTGTAAATAGTTACAGCAATATCGTTTAACTAACAAAGGCAAACGATACGGCATAAGAAATAAGGGGCCTTATCCTTGAAAATACCTTTACAATCATGGCAATCAATAGAAATATTCATTTTTCAGGTACGGAGCATCGCCACGCGATGGAAACAGCAAATCATTGACAAAACAAGGCTGGTAACCTTAGATTTGCATGGTGTGTCACCTACTTCTTCAAATTAACAAGGGCAAATCTTTTTTCTGATTGCTTGCGTTTCACCTGCTAATAAAATCGTTTGTCTTAACTTTTAATTATGTGTTGCTAATGGTTTGAATCCATTATATTTCTTTTGCCTTGTTGATTAACATTGCTTTACACTTTTACCCTTATATTCACAGTCCCCCGTCCCCCCTCGCCCGATCCCCCCTGTGTTTCATTTGTCCATATTTCGATTGCCCCGGGTGAGAGAGATTCTCGGCGTGGCAGAATCGTATCTCCATTCCGCGTGCGCAATTGCTTCCACATCGCCATGACAGCTGGGGCAAATTACCTGGCGGCGCTGATCAATTTGAAAGCTTAGCGGAATTATTGTGACGATAGCAATCTGAGATTTTCCGGCGGATTAGTAACCACGCGCCTCTCTAATTGGCATCAGCTGGAACGGTTCCCTTTGCCTCTCACTTCTGATCCCCCCTTTTTTCTTCCCCCTCCTCCCTCTACAATCCCTCCACTCTCTCTTTCCCTTACATTTGCATCCCTGTTCTCCATTTCCGCCCTCCCTTCGATTACCAATTTTTCACCCCTTTTCTTCCCTCCCCTCCGCTTCCACTACCTCTCCTCTCTCTCTCTCTCTCTCTCTCTCTCTCTCTCTCTCTCTCTCTCTCTCTCCCTCTCTCTCCCTCTCTCTTTCTGTCTCTGTCTCTTCTCTCTCTCTCTCTTATCTTTCTTTTTCTCTCTCTTTCTTTCTCTTTCTCAATCTCGTTTTCTCTGTCTGTCTGTCTGTCTGTCTCTCTGTCTCTCGTCCCCCTCGTTTTTCTACCCCCATAGCTTCCTATCCCGCTTGTTTTTGTAACACTGTAGAGACTATACTGTTACTTGTTTATGCGCCCAGCGCTTCACCGTTTCCGCCTGCGTATTTATATTTTTCAAACCCGCCCATCTCAAACTAATCAATCCAGCCTTTTCGCTTTATTTGACCATTGAGCGTGCCTAACTTAGCATGGCGCGAATTCTCTTATCAGAAGATATCACCTACCGAACCAAATGCGTCGGTACACCAATTAGCCTCCAGGGGACTGATTAGCGTCCCGTCGTCCTAGAGATAATTCGCGCAGCTCGGTAATGACGCCCCACCTGCCGATGCTCACACACGCCTGTGGTCACCTGCCATGCGGTGCTTGCAGCCAATCTCCTCCATTTTTCACATGAAGTGGCCTAAAGACTAACTTATTTGTCTGTTTCAGAAACATGCCCAAGCGTCAGCTGAAGAAGAGCTTCGAGCCCGCCAAGGAGAAGAAGTGAGTTTTTATAGTTAATCGATTTTACTTTTTTTCTTAGGGGTGCCACCCGAGCTGCTGCCAAGGGGCAGGCTAAGAAGCGCAAGGTCGCTGCCAAGATCGAGGACGAGTTGCCCGAGGTGACCAACGGAGATCAGCCCACCAACGGACAAGGAAATGAGGAGAAGGAGGAAGAGGCTGTGGAGGAGAAGACCGAGAAGGCCAAGGACAAGAAGGAGGAAAAGGAGGAGGAGAAGAAGGTCGCTGAGAAGGAGGAGGACGAAGAGGAGGAAAAGCCAGAGGAGAAGGAGGATAAAGGTAAGAGAGGGAAAGTGATAGCTTGTGAGTGAGTGAGATAGTGAGTGAATTTCCCTTTCTTTAGACTCCAAGGCCGGTTCCGACCACGACGATGAGGCTGGTCCGTCGACCAGCTCTCCTCCGCCTCCCCCGAAGCCGACCATCTACTCCGGCCCACTCCGTCGCCGTGCCGCTATGCGCGCCGACTTCAAGATCGGCACAATGCTGACTGAGGGAAAGGGAGGAAAGGTGGGAGCAACTTTTAACTTTATCATTTTACTATTGTTTCAGAAGTGAAGAGCGGTCCCCGTTGGGCGCCACGCCCGAACACAGCATATCGCATGCGTGTCATCGACTCTGTGGTCTCGTCTCCCCCCGATACTCTGTATAAGTTTCATCTTTCCTTTTCTTCTGTTTGTGACACCCACTGTCTTTGATATAAAAGTTTTGTAAGCATTTGTTTGTTTGAAGAGAGACAGAGAAACAGGAACATGACTTGTGAGAGAGGGAGAGATAGAGAGAAGGAGAAAGAGGGAGGGGGGGGGTAAAGAAAGAGAGGATGCGAGAAAACTAGCCACTGTAAAAGACCGGTATGGTATTCTCCCATCATTGTCTAGGCCCCAGCTTATAAACCCCCAGGTTGTCCATTAGTTGGTGTGTTTTTCAACCCTTTCAGCCCGACGGATCGATCTACGCTCTGAGCCGTGTGTCTGTCCAGAGGGCAGAGAGGTCACCAACTTGGACGTTCTCCTACATTGTCCTCCAGAACCGGATTTGACCAAAACAGGAATACAGAAAAAACTGACAGACAAAAGAACAGAAAGAATGGGAGAAACACGGACAGGGAGGTGCAGAGTAAAAGAGACAGATAATTGGCTGTAACTTCTAAGGCACCTATTTTACATTTCAGAGTTTATTGAACCAAAACTACAAACTACACAATCCTGAACATGTACAACACCAGTTTTCGGTGTTCACAGACAGATCCAAAATATATACGCGATCCGCCATTAAACGCAGGTTTGGATTCACTTCTTGGCGATTTCTTCCTTCTTCAGGCTATCCTTGTACTCCTGTCTTTTCTTGGTTTTAGCTGAAACAACAAAATATTTGAATTAACTGAAGTGTACAAGCTGTTTAGCCTGCCTTTTTGAGTCTTTTTTAATCCGTAACTTTGATCAAAACACGATTTCAGTTTTAGAATTTCAATAAAGACTAACCCATTCCCATGTTCACTCTCCACTTGTGGGAGTGGCTGCGGGCCCTGTCCACTCTCTGGCAGTCAGGGCAGTCACAGTCATTGTTGGGGCAGTCGGTATGACCTGAACGAGAAGAAGCTATGATTCAGTTCAAATATCACTTACCTTTGAAGCGAGCCTCCACTCCGTGATTCGTGCACTTCCTGCACATGATATGTTTCTGAAAAATTGAAATAAAAGAATTTCCAAATTTACTGGTAAATTTTGGCGGCCGTTTTTGTTTTCTACCAACGTAGATTGATTTTCAATAACGAAAAGTTGAAAAAATTGCAAACGTTGTAAAAAAAAACTCACCTCCTTGGGGGCTGCTGCCTCAGCGTCTTCTTTTGAAACAACCTTGCGGGGGGCAGCTGAAAAAAAGGCTCAAAAAACATATTGATAAAACCAAAATTGATAAAATATTTAACTCACAAGTAGCGTTCTTCTTCTTTTCCGGAGAGGCCTTTGTCGCCTGTTGGACGGTTCTAGTAGAGTGCCTTCTTTCCGAAGCAGGCTCTGCTGAGGAAGCCTGAAAAAAAGATGTTTTAAGGCAATCCAAAATCCCAAACCTTGAGGGAAGGTGTAGTCTTCTCTTTTTTCTCAGCCACAGTCTTGGTCTTTATGTCCTTTTTGATCGTCTTGCTCACTTTTTTCGTGGTTGAAGGGCTTGTCTGAAATTAGTTTATGAGTACAACTTGACAGAATTTCAACTAATAATTTAATAAAAAGCCTCGTTTTACAAATAACCAACCTGAACAGAGGATTCAGCCTGCTCCGCTGGTTCAACTGCAACGTCGCAACTGATTTTGTTGGAAGGTGCCTTGGAACTACTTGTCTGAAATTTTTTACTTAGCTTAATAAGTGTAAAAATGTATGAAATAAGTTGAAATAATAAATCTACCTGACGAGAGGATTCCGGCTTGTCGATTGATCCATTGGCAGCCTCTGGTTTCTGTTCATCCTTGTCGGCCACTGGGTTAGGTGCTGGGTCAGGCGCTGTTGCAGCCGATGTCGATGCCTAGAAACGTTATTACAAGACAATTTTTTAAAATATTTTTTAAAAATATGCAGAATATCCTATGAAAACCTATATTTAAAACTACAACTTCAGAAAACTAACCTCATCTGCATTGGCTTCTTGTTCTTTCCCTTCTTCAGTTTTATCATTAAGGTCTAACCAGGAAGTTTTCGGTTCTGGAGCAGGCACTGCAACTGCAATACTCCATTTTCCACGTCACGTTTTCTTCAAAACTCACTCATTCCGTTTTCCCTCAGCCTGTCTTTCCGTTGTTGAAGAACATTCAGGGCGTGCTCAGTTCTGAGGTACTGAAAATAACAGGTAAAATTTTAAAATTTTAATTTTTAGCTACAAGAAACGGGTCTTTAAAAATACAAACCTCGTTGTTCATCAAATACTGGAAGATGATTTCAGAAGCGGCTTCTCCAGTTTTGCCTCCGCGGAAGAAAATCTGAAACGTTTTTATTAAACAAAAGTTTTTCAGTTTTGAAACTGTAAAAACAATGTGCACTTTCCTTTAAATTGAAGTATAATTTTAAAAAAACATATCTCACCCTTCGTCTAACAGGAAGTTTGTCATGCTGCACTTCATGGGTGTGGTAGAAGTTCCCACTATCGATATTTGTAGACCACCCAAGTGCTGGAAAACTTCTTTCAAACGAATACAGAACCAGTTACATTCAATGTTCTCTCCCCAGGGAGCAAGTGCATCCTGATGGAAATAGGTGGCCAACTCCGCAGGGGAGATGAAAAAGACGGTACAACCGACACAGTTCGGCAGTTCTCCAGGCTTGGAGGTTTTTATCTTTCCGGCCAGCTCGGGGCTTCTGAAAATTCGTTGAAAAGGAGGCTTTGGGCAAATTAATGTAAAATAAAGAAAAAAAAATTTTGTAATAGCATTTAACTCACGTTAAGGCCTTTAAAGCATTAAAGCTCAGGAAGTCTTTGTGAAACATTCCTCGAATTTCAAACTGCTGAAACTCCACAGGGATTTCTAAAAAAAAAGATTATTTTTGAAAACTTTGCTTTGAATGGCTCACCTTTGTTGCCCAGCTTTTGACCAAGAGCGTTATATATCATAATCGTGTTGAATGGATCTCCCATTTTGTTAATTGCAACTGAAAAGGCGTTAAAAAATCGGTGTTATAATCGTGGAAAAATCAAGGGAAAATTCTGGTCAGTCAAAGCAAGATTCAAAAGAACGTTTTCAATTCGACGGCCAGGAAATATTAGGCAGCTGCGGGCTAAGATCAATACGAACTTTGGAATTATACCAGGCGTTGCTAGGCAGGGTTCTTCTAATTTATCCAGTGGTCAGCGCGGCGAACGGCGTTCACATAAGGCGGGGTGATCGATACGCGCCACAATTGAGAACACCCGCCGCAGTGCACATCTGGGGGATCTTTCGAAGGGAGAAAATGGGAGTAAAAGATAAAAGCGAGGGAACTATTTATAAAGAATGCGGGAAAAATTCCAACTGATGGTAAATCACATTTCATTAATTTCTTTTTAAATCCTCGGCTGTTTTTGGGGTTTTTTTTTGGAAAATAATAGTATAAAAGCTTATGTTTCAACCAAACTACATTTTATCCATCTTGTATTTTTTTTTGAAATCATTTATCTTATCGGGTCTCCATATCTCCCATGCACTTTGCCGCGAGTCGGCCGTTCAAAGAGATAGCAGATGTTTTCTCGTTCGCGCGGCGCCGCCGAAAATGACCACACAGCGGGGGGTCGAAAGAGATTTAGATCAATAGCCTAAGAGAATATTCTTTTAAAGTGGGGGGGGGGGGGGGCAAATAAACAGTGTTTTGGAAAAATATTCAAGAAAATAACTGAAAATACCCAGTAGGAATTAAACAAAAATGTCAAACAAGGTTTTAAATTTAATAGAGAGAAAAGAGAAGTTGTAAATTACTTTAAAACATTTAATTAATGAGCAAAACACTTTGCCATCGGTTAGGAATCGAACCAGAGACCGTTATGTTGCTGTCAGGCAACTTATCCAATTGACTATGTGACCGACAAATGAGATAACGGCGATTATATAAAACACTATTGCAATAAAAAGAACTATTCAACTATTATCAGGAAATAAAAAAAGACTTTCATTTTCATAAAAAAACGTTTTTTGGTTTATATTATAAGAAATTCCACTCTAAAATTGGAAAATCCATGTAAATCAATAAGTAAAATCTGTTTTATTCCTTTTTGGATGTTTAACTGGGTCATTTGATACTAGGAAAGCGAAAAAAAACAACGTGGTCGATAGTGGCTGGTTATGTAGAGAGAACAATCACGCGGCAGTCAATAGATGCCAGAGAACACTCAAAGTTGGCTATCAGTGAAGGGTCTCCGGAAAAACATGTTTACTCTCCCAAATGCGCGTTTTTGTCTAAACGAGAGTTTGTCTACAATAATTTGGGAGTGAAAACACAAATTTAACATAAAGCTTACATCTATAATCTATGTCAATTTAGTTTATATGTCTTTTGAAAAAACCGCGGAAGTTACGAAGACTCAGCAAGATTTCAAAGTGGGGTGACCTCCATGAAACCGGCCACCATTGACCATTGCGGCGAAAAGTGGAAAACATTTAAAGGCTGTCGCCAGAAAATGGACCAACATAGAAAAATATAAAATTTTAACTAAAAAAACATTAAAAAAATATACATAAGCTGGATAGCCTTTGTTTTATTTTCAACATTTTTTTTTTCTAGTTTAAAAAAATCATATTGGAGCAGTGGGCTTTTCATTGGCTTTTCATAAAAGACAAACGAGTTTTTTTGTTTCTGTAGCTGGTGCCTTTAAATTTAAATTTTAAACTTTGCAAGATTCCTGGACAAAAAACGCCCAAAAAATTCAAGAAACATTCCTTGGCTATACAATTTTACTCAATCCAATTTTGCTCAATCCCGCAATTAAAGATAAAAAGTGATAATTATTTGTAAAATCAGTTTTAAAAAAATTAAATAAAAATAATATTTAAAAACCGTTACGGCGAAACAAATTTTTTAAAACAATTAGTATTAAAAGAAAACATTGCAAACTACTTAAACAGGATCACAATCAGACTTTTCGCGTGAAAAATGACATAAGTTCCGCAGAAATGGGCCATCGGGTATTTTGTAAACTGAATGTTTTTTTTTCAATTTCGACAATTTTTCAATTTTTCAAAATGAAAAAAAAATTCAGTTTACAAAAAAGATTTTGACTTCGACAGGTTAAAGTTCAATGTTGATATAGATCCTATGCAATTTGTTACTGGCAGAACAGGTTATTTTCAAACGCCTACTTTGCATAAAAGTTAAAACAGCTGGTCAAGAGCGGACCAAGCTGTTTTTTTATGAATATGACACCGTTTCAATGACACCTTTCATATGACAACTTCAAATGACACACAAAATGTCCCCGTCGGTGATGACACGGGCCCCCCTCGGGGGACAAAGCCTCTGCTGCGCCGCGGGCTTATATGACCCCTATCCTAGAAGGAACCGAAGAGCTAGGGGAACAGAAAGCAGTGTTCTCGTCCGGAGTGTCCACACATCGGTCGGAGAAAAAGCACTAGGGACGGAGAGAGAACAGGAAGCGAGCGTGGATCGAACAGCTGCAGCGGTGGGCCCGGGAGCGGCTGTTTTCTGCACGGAGGTCTGCAATCGGCGAAGGGCAATTGCAAAGAGACCACTCGCCTTAAAATTGGAAAGTGGAGATTTACTGAGTAACTTTAGCCTCAAAGGAAACAATCAGAAATGAATGGCAGAGTTATGATTCAACCAAAACCTTACTGAAAACACTAAGAACCCAGTTTTTAAACATTATGCATTTTAGAAAACTTATGTAGCTTTTGAAAACCCGAACTACACAATCTCAAAAAAAATCATTACAACTTAAGAATTTTCCTGTTTTTCACATTATTGATCCGAGTGTCCCACCAAAAAGGGGATTGAGAAGACCATTTGACTGAGGCCATCATTCACTTTAACGACCATTGTGGTTGTCGGTAGGAAATTACTCGCCCGCCGGGTGATTTTCGGGGGTGGAATTTTCTCTTTTGAGATAACAAAGAGGGGGGGGGGGGGGGTTGCGTCTTGATTTAAACATCAAAGAAACGGAAAAGGTCCTTCGTGCGCGTGCGTGTGTGTGTGCGTGCGTGCGTGCGTGTGGGTGTGTGTAAAAAACAAAAACTAAGGATCCATTAACTTAAACTCTTCTTTTAACGATTAAATTCGTCTTTTACGATGTAGTTTATATAAATCCCAACTATCCACAGGTAATGCTTTTATTAAACAAAGTTCAAACTTTACAAAGATTTTAAACAGATACATAGTTTTACAAAAGACGAGAATAAATCCTTTTATAAACAAAATGAGGAAATAAGATTTTTTTGGGATAGTAAGACAACATTGCACAGGAATTTAACAAAGCTAAGGCTTCAGTAAGAAAAGAAAGAGTGGTTCTTCCAACCTTTTCAAAAGGGCTTCTGTGATTAACATCGGCAGTTCATTCCAGTCCGCATTGACCATTTTGTCAACATCGTTTTCAGTCACTTTGGTGAGACGAAGTACATCCAGCAACACTTTTACCACTTCTTTTTGAGATTTCTCCACAACTACAATTACAGCTTTCTAAAATACTTTGTGTTTGTTGTTGAAACAAAATAACTTACATTTGAATAGTGGTTCTTGTTCTCAATGAGAAGCACAGATTTGTTGCCAATATCCAGTTTTCGCACAGAAACAGGCAGGGCAAAAAGAATCATCAGATGAGACTTCTTTTCTTCAGGAAAGGTTTCCAAATTCCAGAGAACGGTCAAAGGGGGAGTGTTTTTGAAAGAAATTGGACTTTCAATGTCGTTTTTCCAGTAAACAAAATTACAACAAATTCGCTTCAAATTGCCCAGATTTGAGGATTCGTACATGTCCTGAAGATTAAAGTTTTAGTCCGTACAATGTGTATTATTTGGCGATTTTATGGAATATTATGAAATGGAAAAAAAACTTTTTTGAACAAGGGTAAAAAAAGAAAGAAAAAGAAAATCAAAGTTTAACATGAAAAAGTCGTTAGTTTAAATGGTGAATTTGGCAACCACAAAATATTAGTTGTTTCATTAAAAAAGTTTCTCGATTGAAAAAAAATTGGTTTGAATTTAATAAATTTTAAATAAATATATTGCTAAAAAAACCTTTTTTTTGCTTTTGTTTTCCTTAATTTCTAAAAGTAAAATTGATAAATAGTCTGATATTCTATTCCGATTAACTTATTACATATAATTAAAGTTGTATGTAATTTTTTGGAGACTTTCAAATAAAAGATTAATATTTTTGACATATTTGTTTAAAGTAAACTTTTTTCTGAAACTTAAAAAAATTCTAGATCATTTTTTGAAACTTACGTAAAAGAATGTTCTGAACATCTCCACATCCTGCACATGGAATCCAAATTCACCGAAATATTTCACTTTCTCAAATAATCCGTCCACGTCAGAAATAAATGTGCCGTGTATTGACATTTTGTGACTCATTTGCATCTGAAACAAAATTTCAAAGTTATTTCAGTTTGACCAACCTTGCTGAGTTTTGCAATATATTTATCAAACAGTTGATTATTATTCATATGGTCCTTCGGAACAATCATAGCCGTTTCCCGTACGGTGATAAATTCGAGCATTTTACACAGAATGTCGTTTTCAAAGTGACGAATATTAAGATTTTCACACACTGGGCGGAATTTCTGCATTATGTGAAACAGTTTCCAAGACATTTCATACGATCGCTCTTCGGACAATTCCTGAAAAGGTAAAAAAAAGAATTATTTTGTGGTGGTGAACTACAATTTTAAACTTCTTGATTGCAACTCCTGAGAACTGACGATCAAAGTCCAACGAAAGCAGGTTCACAGTTTTCCGGATCTTCGCACCGTCGCGAATTTTCACAGTCGTTGTGTCCTAAATTTCTGCGATTAGACTTCTTTATGAAAAGCAATTAGACACCAAACATTTAAAATAACCTTTTTTCAACCACCCTTAATGGGAGACACCTAGGATCTAGTATAGTTTGTATGGAGTTAAATTAAATGCCGAAGAGTTTTCACGTTTGAGTGACTGTTTCCTTCACACGATGTTGTTTGCGTGCCAAGTTGAAACGTAAAGCAACAAAACAAAAGAATCGTTAAGCCGGGTTCGAACCCCAAACCCGTAGTTTATAGTTCAGACGCTTATTCCCTGCGCCACACTCCAACTTTTCTAACAATCTCCCGCGCAGTTTAAATCCGCGAGGCGCCGCAAAATCCACGCAAAACGCACAAATCCTAGTTAGTTCAACAATAATTTCGACATTGAAAAACATGCTTGAAAACAAAAACAACCTGTCCTTATTCTCAAACAAAATTCTTTTCTTATTCAAAATGGAAATGCAAAAATTTTTAAATTTTTAAAAACGTCACGCTAAAAACAGTTTTTTTTTATAAAACTGCCCCTTCACGTAAATAATCCAACTGTTGTTTGACCACATTGGAACCCATATTTCCTTTTGTGTGTGTTCTACAAAAAAACGTTTTTGCATTGTCAATCAAAACAAAATAAGAATATCAACTCATGGCTGGAACTGTTTTGACCAAGCTTATAAAAATTGAACAAACCTTTTTTGTTGTGATGCTGATTTTTACTCCTAGTTTCGTGCAAGAAGAAAATTGTTTTCTGTTCCTTTCCACAAAATCATCCACTATCGAGTTGGTTCTTCTCATTCGGCAGAGTTCTACAGCACGCATCTAAATCTTGCATGGTTTCTAAAAAATATAAATAACTTACTTTTTTCATGATAAAAAATTGTAGGTTCAGGTCCAAACGTTCGAAGGGGAATTGAGGTTGCATTTTCTTCGCGTCAATTGAAGGAATGGTTGAAGTTGTGAACACAAAAGCAAGTAAAATTGAAAGCACAAACAAAGCGGTTAATTAAAAAGCGATGGCGCTTTTTATTCAAAAACACAAAGAAATCGAAAAAGCAAAAACCATTTTGATGTAACATATGTGATGTGCACCGCGCCAAGTTACCAAAGTTAGGGTAAATGGAGGGCCCATTAAAATTTCTCTTTTATTGAACGTTAAAAACCTTATCTGATACCATATTCTTTTAAAACTAGCAAGCATTATCCTATCGTTTCACAAAACGTCTATAAAATAAGGCCCCCTCCATATAAATCGGCTTTCTGTCTTGCCAAACTTTTTCAAGGATTTTTTTCTCCAGTACCATGACGTTCCTATACTAACGTCCATTTTTTATAGGCGAGTTTTGGAAATGAGTGAAATTATGCGGTTGTTGTTATGTAAATTATCCCTTACAACAACCCGTTTGTTTCACGATATAGCGCTAAGCTGACTTTTGGAGGAAACTAGCTAAGGCTATATAACCGCTTTTTTTGTTTTCATTTACAAATTGATCAATGTTTGCGATAAGAGCTTAGATCTTATTCCCACGATTCCGAAAGATACCTCTTTTACTGATTTTGTAAAAAAATTGAACCAATTTAAGAGAAATTTGAGGAAATTGCCGTTTGAGTTGCCGCCAACTCTTTTCTCTCTCAATTTCCACACTTTCTCCCCTAGCCGTGTTTCCGTGCGGCAAACGCGTACAACGGCCGTGAAAACGCGCCACTTTTGCAGTCCAATCATTAAAAGGGGTATGTTTCAGAATCGTGGAAATGACATCTAATTAATGAAATAAGTGTAAAAAGACTATGAAAAATCAGTTTTACGAGGTCTTCCTCTTTAATTTAGTTTATTACTTAGCTGCAAGCAAGCTGTTTGATTCGACATGGTCCTTTTCGCCGTCTCTTGGGGTCTTTGGTGAGTGGTTTGCCATTGGACGGCGTCAGTTTGCGCTTGAAAATGGTGGGACGAAGGTCAGCTCCTCCAGAAATGACCGCCAATTCGTTATGACCTGGAGAAGACTTCTGGATGTCGATAGGCAGGGCATGGGACGCCACGAAAACCAGAAGGAGTAGGTAACAAAGTTTCATTGTTAGTTGGGATTTCTTCTACGGCCTCCCTTTTGTACAAAAACATCTGTCTGGGAATTTCAAAAATGAAGGAGTTGTGACAAACAAATGTCTCAGAATTTCAATGTCACTCATAAATTATGAAATTGGCCAACAGAGCGCGCAGAAATGTCAAACTTGGCGAAACTCTTTAAAACGTTCAGAAACTTCATTAAGTATATCCAGCAAATCAGTAAAATAAATGCAATTGTTTAGATAGTAAAATTTACATTTAGAAGGAAGTAGACGAGGTCTTTCACACAAAAGAACAAAGGCATACATACGGTGGGCTAAACAAATGGGATCAGGGTAGGGTGGACCACTGCGTTATTATTCGGGTGGCCATAGAAGCTGAAGATGTAACAATAACCAACATAATCACGGATTTTGTTAAGGCGCCGCTTCACCACAACCACCTTGTTGTCGTTCCGCAGAAGGAAGAAATATTCCTCGCGGACGGTGGGTCTGTCATTCCTGGGGGGCCTCGTGCCCTCAATACACAGGGGACGGGTGTTGGGCAGAGGTCCTCTGTGGTAGAAAGAAATGAGCGGCAATCCGGTGAAGATCTTGCGGATTTGGAGAGCCATTTCGGTGCTCTCGAGCAGCCAGCGGGTGAGACCGTCCTCCTTGAGCCATCGCTGAAAAGAGTTTGTTTTAATCCGCTTTATTGGCATTGTTACGTTAATAATCCGATGGAAGCAGTTCACAGAAAGAGCGTCGGGGAAGAGGAGAGACAAATCAGGGATATTAGACCACATCACAGCATCATCCAAGACGATTCCGGCGGCAGTGATAGTTTTCACCTAAACACGTTGATTTATACATTTTCTGTATTTCTCTCTCTCCCTCTCTTTCTTTCTGCCTTTCTTTCTCTACCCTCCTCTCTCGTTTACAGACACTTTCTGACTCTCTGTCTGGCTCGTTCTCTCTTTCTCTCTTGCCCTGTATAGCTCTCTCGCTCTCTCTCTCTCACTCTCTCTCTCTCTCTCTCTCTCTCTCTCTCTTTCTCTTTCTCTCTCGCTCTGTATCGCTCTTTCTTTCTCTATCTCTCTATCCCTCTCTCTCTCCCTCTCTCTTCCTACCATTGGGATAGGAAGAGAGAGGGAGAGAGAGAGGGATAGAGAGATCTCTATTCCTACCATTGGGATGGGGTCGTCGAAGATGTCATACATGGTTTCTTCGGGAATATCAATGTCAATGAGAAGGTTAGCGTCGTGGTCATCCTGCACGTAGAGATCATCGACATGGAAGTGCTGAAAATAGAATTTCAGTTCGTTAGATAATCTATAATTACCTTCATAAATGCAGGAATTCTAGCCCAGCAACCAATTTGCGATGTAATCTTCAACTACTTGACCTTCCTAACACAGTTCTTAGTCGGCTTGGAGTGCATCTCAGTGAGGTGGGCGTCCGTGATCTACAAATGTTACTATTTCTGACTAATAGATCGATGTTATATACCTCGTCGTCGATGAGAAGGCTTGTCAAGACCACATCCACGGGCATGTCCTTCATGTTCAGCATCTGCGTAGCGGTACGCCAGGGATTTCCTTTGATTGTAGTAAAGATGAGAACGTCATTTAAGTCCAGCGTAACAGTCAAGGAAAGTTCCAAGGGCATGCGGAACTTGAGACGTCTGCGGCAGATCTCTCTCATCAAGGTGCAAGTTTGCATCAATTTAACGAACGTGGCCATCGGGAGCTGAAACAATTAGTTTACTGATACTTTTTTTCAAATTCAAGGATATTTTTTTTCCATTAGTATCCATAAACAATTATGCTATTTAAGTAAAGGATTGTTCGCAACGTAATAATCGTATAAAAGTAATTTCAAAAGTAATCGTGTTTTTTTCACTGTATAAAAAAAGCAAACTTTAATAGGCTGTAACCAATTTGTTTCAGAGAAAGTAGTAAAATTTGGAGTTATGCAGAAAAGAATCCGATCCAGCGACCCATCAAACAAAGGAGCGCTGCCTTCACCACTACACCACTCTGTATGTACCTCGCTTTTCAAAGCAAGAAAGTATGCGACAAAAGGACGCGCAGTTAAAAGTAAGCGTGGATTTGAGTTCGCTGTGTCAAATGAAAAACAAAAACAAAATCCTTTGAAACGAGCCATATTCTTCTGAGGTTTCACTACCATTTCTATGTCTGTGTCTCCATGTAAAAAAGTTTTGGATAGGCAGGGTGGCAAATAGGTGTCTCTAGTATAACTATTCATCAAAACACTTGACGCAAAAAAGTTTTGTCGAGCGGGGATCCAACTGGGGTAGTTTTGGAGTACCAGTCCGACCTCATAGCCATTCGGCCATAGAATTTTACAAAAATTTATATAGGGTAGTTCGAATCTTCCTTTACACAGTATTTTTTGCATGTTTAGAACTTTTGTTTACAACAAAAATAAAAGAAAAATATTAACTTTTGAATGAGTTAAATTTAAAATTCGATTTTCAGTAAACCACGGGCCGGTCCGGGCCGGCCCCCTTCCCCAAATCGGCCCGCGTTTCGGCCACCTAAATGTTTGACCCACCTTGTCAATTATTGGAATCCCCTGAGTTTCCCGGATCAGGGTGCGAAAACTTTCAAAGCGGCTGCGAAAGAGGGGGCCCTTCCTTTTCTTAGGCGGCTGAAAACATGACAATTGAAAATTGTAAATTTGACCCTCACCGGCTCCATCAAGTCCTTGTCCTCGTTCTCGTTCTCACTCTTCCAGATCCTCTTTCTCAATCTTGACAAGAAACCTGAAAAACATTTCTCTTTCATCTGTTATAAAGACAAAACTTCGATTACTATATTTCCCTAGCATGAGTATTTTTTCTCTCAATGTCGCGTTTTAGCAAAAATTGTTTGTATATTACCTCCAATCGAAGTAGAAGTTGACTGCTGAGACGGCTGAGAGGACTCATCCTGAATCGTTGCTGTCTCCTGAAAAAAACAGTGATTTTTTTAAAAACAAAAGGCAATAAAGTGTGATTTAATCATGTTATAAAATTACTAAATGACTTTTGTGATAAGCGACAGGACTTTCACCTTGAAAACTAGAAATTGCAGGACAATGCAACGTTTTCATGCCTATTTCTTTTTACAGGTGATAGTTGATGAGCAAACGATACGAATAGTTTCTGGTTTCCTCTTTGTGGTTTCACCCATCTTTTCGTACCTGATTCTCCACGAGACGATTCCGACCGACGGCGTTCTGAAGGAACTGTGCAAAATTATTCATTTTCTTCGTAATCACTGAAAACAAAAACCATGAAAGTAGAAAGAAACCAGAAAATGATTGCAAAAGAGACAACATAAGAAGAACAAGAATCCCAATTTCCTCAGTAAACGTTTTTGATCAAAGCGAAATGGATTAGGTTTCACGGTTACCTTCGCTGGGTTCGCTGTGCCAGATGAGGGCGGCTGTTGCGCAATCAGCGCAGGAAGAGATCGCTTGCGCAAAACAATCACGCAATAAAACTTTGAATGCATAATTTGTGACTGAAATTGGCTCTGTATTTTGTAAAAAAAAACAGATTTCTCAAAGAAAACAGTGAATTACATTGTCACTAGAAAGAGCTAAGCTAGCTTTTTTGAAACAAAAAAGGAAAAGTGAGAACTGACCTAGGCATCCGCAGGCTTTTGATCAGCGCTACAAACTACATGAAACAGTTAACAAATTTAGGACACCCGGGCTATATGTAAAATTGTATTAGAACAAATGAAGTAAATCTGGCACGATTAAGCAAAACAATACATTAGGTCTAGAATTAGTCATAGAGGGACAAAAGAGGGGCCATAATAACAATTATGAATAAAATCAATTTGCGTAGACTAGGACACAAAACTCATTGATGAGCCAGCTAATGCGGCAGACTGTCCTCGACTGTTACGACCGGACACTGGCGCAATCGCCCTCGTCCATAAACATAAACACAATGCAAAAGAAAGCCGCAAGTGCGGCAATGCAGCCAGGCCATATGTAAGGGTATCGCAGGTCAGACTGCCGCCTTTGGCCTATAAACATCAGACCGTCTTTGTCTTCCAGAATGATAAAATCCCACAAAAGAAAACTGTGCTAAATAGAAATCAAACTAATCGTTGTACAGAAGGAATGGGATTAATGACATAATCGATAGGTAGCGTAGAGCGCAGGACGGAGCATCTTTTGAATTCACAGTCGAGCGGGAGGTGAAAAAACCGCGGCGGAGGTGAATCACGGCGTTGTTCGCATCTTGCCCTCTCCGTCTGTTTTCGCGAATGCGCGTCTTACGTGAGAAGGCGGAAAGAAAGGTGTTGTTTGAATTGGTTTTTTCAGTTAAAATAATGAACATTTTGAGTTTAAAAAGCTCATATCAAGAGGCGCTTAACACAAAATCACTATTTCATTTAATAGTTTTGGTTGATGTTCTCTGATTTTATTTGAATTTTCGGATATTGATATTTCAAGTGATAAAAACTGTGTTGATTGTCCAACCCTAAATCCACACTTGACGGAGCAATTCTGGTAGAAGTTTATCAAATCCTGCCAGTTCTTGGCTTCTAGAGCTTAGTTTGAACAATTACAGGTACTGTCTTTGTAATCATTCACATAGGTATCTTAAATGTTTTGTGGAACACAGATAAAAATAATAGTTTCTAAGTACCAATAGCCAATTCCTTTGAACTGAATCCTTTGATCCCATTATGTCTATTTCAGGACGACTGTAGGAACACGAAAGGCCGATTTACGGTCTCCAGAACCAAGGGTAAAAGCCTATTTGTTGATTGTAAACCACATTAATGAGTTTTAAAAAATAAAACCATCTCTGTTTTAAAGAATGAAACCATTTTGTGGCATGAAAATGACTGTCTAAGAAATCGCTCCTCCCAAAACGTTCGATGTTCGATGTCCCACGTGGTGTTTATACCATCCCTTTCGCCACATCCCGCCATCGCCCTTGAGTTTCATCGAAAGTACTCATTTTCCACTCATCGTCTTTGGATTACTCTGTTTAAATTTGTAACTTTTCAGGTATGTCAACTTCAACCAATTTCCTAAATTTTACAAGTGTCCCCACTGCGACCGCCACTGAAACTAAAGTACGCCCCTTGCTTTTCTCTTGCACACAACATTTTTAAAGGTTTCCCCCGATAGACTCATGTATTCGTCACTTACGACGAATCAGGGATATTCTCTCCTCCCACCGTGTTACCAATCAGCACCGAAGATTCTTCGGAAAAGGTCGTCATCCCAATGTCAGCGCAAGACTTCAGGAGGTGTACAGCAACCAAACCTTGGGGCCTACCCTCCCACTAAACGTTAGTTGGAATCGTATATATATATTGCATCCTGAGTGTTCTAGGCTGCTAAGTTCGATTTGAACCAGTTTCGGGCAATATCTTTGTACTTTCTTATTTGTAAGCCTTGATCAATTTGGTTGACCAAATACTTCTTTACCCGTAAGGCTTGCAGCTACACAATAAGGTATGCAGCCATTGTATATTAACCAGAGTTTCATATAACACAGTTTGGTATTGTTTGAAAAGCGAACTGGGATCAAACCAAAGCCGCTTCTTCGGCGTGCCCGAATTATTTTTTTGCGATTGCGTCATTACTCGGAATAAAAATCAGCAACCACGGGTTTTTATTGACTGCCATTGAACAAAAGAGTGAAAGAGTGCATTCCAACAATAGGAACAGGAATACTGAAAAGTTATTGAAATATGAAACGAATTCGAACCAAACAATCTGTGATGATTCTTTGTAGTTTGCACTTAGAGTGGACCATGAGAGTATATTAAATGTAGTGCGATCTTGGAAAACCCCCGTTCAAGTAGAGAACCTGAAGTGATTTAATCTAAGTCTCTCGCAGACAATCAAATTACCTTTAGCTACTGTAGTTTTACAAATCAAAAAAACAAAACACTAAATCCCGAATGATCCCCCCACAGAAAGTGGTAGATGAAAACAATAGCAAACAGAACATACGGAATCAGGGGGGCAGAAAGAAAGATAGAAAGAGAACATGAGAAAAAGACCCAGAGAGCGAGAGAGAGAGAATACCTTTAAACTGCACCTTTCCTTTGATGGTTCCGGCCAAATTTTTATCCCTGCGTATAGGAAGCCTATGCGCCAATCATTCCGGACCCATGGCTCAGAAAGGAGTTCGAAAACCTCCACATTTACGTAGAAGTAAAAGCCAAAGAAACGCCGGCATCATCGGAATCTTCGGCTCCAACTTTTTTTCCACCCTTACAGCCTAATCAGGATATTATCATAAAGTAGGTTGAACCAGCCCATGCCACAATTTGATTGCTCTCTTTCAGAAGTCCTTTAGTTTTTTGTGATTTTATGGAACCATAGGCAAAACAATAAAGAACCACATCCAAAGTGATGATACAAATGACCAAAGCCGGTCTGCAAAAAGTTTATTGAACGAACAACACCAAGAAAAGGAAGAAGCAGAACAGAATCTTAGGTTACGCAGAAAAGTGGGTGCTGGAGGGTCAGGAGTTCGGGCTCTCACCGTCTGTTTTAGAAAATACGCTGCCTACGAATAAAAGTTAGAAAAATGGAAACAATGTTTTCTGAATTTCAAACAGGGAGGCAATTAGTGAAATAGTGAAACAGTTAAACATGGAATCGCGAAACTATCAAACTGTTCATTAAAAGGAAGGTAAACAAAATCAGTATTTCCGAACAAAGACAGGCGACAGTTTAAACATAATCAGACAGGGCAGGATGGATAACAGCATCATTGTACTGGTGATCATAGAGGCTAAAGATGAAATTATGACCAACAAAGTCACCAACAATTCTCAAGCCCCGCTGAATCACCACAATTTTCTGGTCACGACGAAGCAGAAAGAAATACTCGTCGCGGGCGGTGGGCCTGGCATTTCTGGCAGGTCTTGTGCCCTCGACGTAGAGGGGGCGAGTGGAAGGAAGAGGGCCATTGTCATAGAAGTCGATGACTTCCATTCCTTCGAACAACTGGCGCAAGGGAACGGCCAACTGATCACTCTCAAGGACCCAGCGACTGAGACCATCTTCGGTCAGCCACCGCTGAAATTGCTTTTTATAAAAGTTAATTTGGAAATAAAACCTGCATGATACTCTTCAAACACTCCAACGACAATGCATCTGAGAAACTCAGCAGCATGTCAGGAATAGTGGATTTAATAACTGCGTCCTCAAAAACTTCTCCGGAGTACTCGATGTTCTTCACCTGGAGATGTAGTTTTATAATCGGCTTTTACTTTGGTTTCGATAAATGAAAACGAGCACAACTATGGGCCACTCACTCACTCACTCACTCACTCACTCACTCACTCACTCACTCACTCACTCACTCACTCACTCACTCACTCACTCACTCACTCACTCACTCACTCACTCACTCACTCACTCACTTACTTACTTACTTACGCTTACTTTTTCTATCATGCCCTCCTCCTCCTTCTACTCTCCAACTACTCTATTCCTCTCATTGTCTCTCACACTGTTTTTTGTTCCGCTGAAAATGAAACGTACCAGAGGAACCCGGGTCATCTTGCACACACAGTTCCTCGACTTTGAATTTCTGAAAAGTAAAAATCTTAAGTTGTTGGATAACGCTGAATTACATTCATGAATGCCGGAATGCCGTTCCAACAATTGATTTGGGATCTGATCTTCAACTCCTTGACCTTGATAACTCGGACATTGAGCAGGGTAGAATCTATCTCAGCAAGGTGGGCGTCCGACATCTGAAATTATTCTATTTCCTTGCAAATCAAATTTGTTACAAACCTGGGAGTCAAAGGTAAGCCTGGTGATAACGACTTGAACAGGAATTTCCATAATGTATTTCAGCTGGTAAGCTGAAGGCCAGGCATTTGGTCTGTCACTGGTGAAGACCAGACCGCCAAGATGATCCAAAGTGACAGTGACGGCAACCTCGAAGATTTTGCGGAACTTCTGGCGTCTAAGCAGAATTGCCTTCATCAGTTTGCAAGTAGGCATAATTTTTGCGAAGGAGGACAGGTCATACTGAAAAAATGGTTGGATACTGTAGATAATTTCAAAATCTCTCTTTTCGAGGTAAGAAACGGAGGTTTGGAATGTATTTTCCGTGCTAACTTCATCTTTGTCTATCCAGATCGTCCGACTACAGGCTGGGAAACGTGAAACGGACCGTCAGGGACCTTTTACATGATATCCACAGCCTTTTACATGATATCCACAGCCTTTGTTTCGAACGGTATACTACGCTAGATGGATTACGGTGTGCGTGACTTAGCCACTGAATCTCCCGGAAGCGCTGCTTATGCCATACGGCGGCGGGACGTTGCTCACTCCCGGTGAGACGCACACAACGCAGAAACTTTGCTGTGGACACATTGAAGCCTAACATTAACGCTTGTGGGATTTTTTCACAAATAAAATATGTAAAGGCAATTACTGAACTTTTCATCTTTTTACAACTTAAAATTAGGTATTTTCGTTTTTTTCAGTTTTGGACTATGAGTTGCACTTGCCGCTCAAATAACAGCGCCAATGTGCCGTTTGCCGCATACTATCTTGTAAACCGCGGGCGGCGTTAGTCCTGTTAGCTGGGAGCCATTGGAAATAGTTGTTTCAAGTTTTTCTGGCTTTTTGAAAAATCGAATATTGAAACCTAAATAACGAAAATATGAATAACCAAATAAATTAAACTTGAAAAAGGCCTCTGATGTCTCTTTTTTACCGCGCCACCTATCCGTACTTTAACCGTTGCGCTTTTTTGCCGTAGATCTTAATGCTAAAAGTAACAAAAACTTTAGAGAAAAAAAAACAAAAATTAACGCAACACGTGGATGGTCCCAGGTCGATTTTGTCCACTATATCTACAAACGCCGCTTTCCAGCACTCTGGGATTCGTTATGTGGATAATAAATAGTTTTTGTTTTTAAAATACCTTGTCGATGATGGGGATGCCCTGCGTTTCCCGAATCAAAGTAGGGTAGCTTTCGAAGCGACTCCGAGCAAGGCTGAACCCGATATTGTCTGGCTCCGGCACCTAAACAATCCTTTGTGTTGAAGCTGACATTTCAACTTAAACTCTGTAAATTCTGATTTTATCACTTACCATCCTCTTAGGCTCCACTAGATCACCGTCGTCTTCGTCGTCCTCATAATTCCAAAGCCTCTTTCCCAGCATCGACAGAAAACCTGAAACAAAAATTGTTCGTGTGCAGTTTTCTCAAAAGCGTTGTTTCAATATTGAAAAACTATATCAATTGAGAATAGGCTAATTAGGGGTTGAAAATAAAAGTTAAAAACCATTCCTTCAAAAATTGAAATTTGCTAAGTAGTCAAAACAGTTTCCTCAATAAAAGAAGAACTTTCGCATAACAGTGCATACCAGGAACAAATTTATAAGACAGAGCTGGGCTTTTCGAGAAATAAAGCAAAATGGAAGCGGAGGGGGTTGAACTAGGCTTCACTAGCTGGAGTGCAGCACAAAACAACGTGATCCATGCAACCCATCATTGTCCAGTTTGCATGCGTAAATGGATGTAAAATTGTCTTAAAACAAAATCTGCTAAAAGTAAATATAGAAAAAACAAGTTGCACCAAGAAGTTGAAGTTGAATTAAACAAATTAAGTAGACTAAAACGGGAAATTCATTGATGAACTGATCCGCCAGCCTGTCCTCGTCATTTAAGACCAGACACTGGCGTAACTGCCCTCGTCCATATACATAAACACAATGCAAAAGAAAGCCGCAAGTGCGGTAAACCATATGTGAGGCGTATAAACATCAGACCGTCTTTGTCCACCTGAATACAAAAAACTCCAGAAAGGGTATTTCGCTAAATTGTAATCGAAGTAATTGCCGTACAGGAGGAATGGATTGAGTGACAGGGTTCGCTGTGCCAGATGAGAGCGCAATCGGCGCTGAAAGAGATCGCTGGTGCAAAAAGACACGCAATAGAACTTTGAGTGCATAATTAGTGACTGACATTGGCTCTGTATTTTGTTTAAAAAAGATTTCTCAAAGAAAACAATGTGATCCGGTTACATTGTCACTAGAAAGAACTGAGCTAGCTTTTTTAAACAAAAAAGACGAATAGTGGGGATTGAACAATAAAGGCATCCATAGGCTTTTGATCAGCGCTACAAACTACATGAAACAGGTAACAAATTCTGGACAATTTCTGTATGTAAAATTGTCTTAAAAACAAATAAAGTATACGAAACAATACACTTGTTCTAGAGGGAGTCATAGAGTGACAGAAAGTGTATTAACAAACAGGATAATTGAATAAAATCAATTTGCGTAGGACATAAAAGGCATTGATGAGCCAGCTAATGCGGCAGACTGTCCGCGACTGTTACGACCGGACACTGGCGCAATCGCCCTCGTCTATAAACATAAACACAATGCTAAAGAAAGCCGCAAGTGCGGTAATGCAGCCAAACCATATGTGAGGGAATCGCAGGTCAGACTGCCGCCTTTGGCGTATAAACATGAGACCGTCTTTGTCCTCCAGAATGCAACAAAAACTCCAGAAATGGTACTTCGCTAAATTGCAACCGAAGTAATCGCCGTACAGAAGGAATGGGGTAGAGCGCAAGACGGAGCATCTTTTGAATTTCCGAGTCGAGCGGGGGTGAATCAGATGGTTGTTCGCATTTTGCCCTCGCCGTCGATTTTCGCGAATGCGCGTCCTACGCGTTGAAGATGGAAAGAAGGGTGTTTGAAATCGGTCGTTTTCAGTTTTAATAAAACAACAAGTCTCTTTCAAAATCACATTGCTAGGACGCAAATAACAAGAAATCACGATTTCAGTCAGTTTTTGTTCAGGTCCTATGCCAATTTTTATTGTTTTACACGACTTTGATTTGAGCCTTGAGTGGCCAACACATACATTTTTACTAGCAAAGTGGATTGAGTGTTTCGATATAAAAGCAACAAGCAGGATTTTTATTTATTTACTGTTCAAACTATTGTGTACTCGCATAATAGGAAACATAGAGTGAAATTCCACCGACATAAAAAAAGACATTCGGATCCATACAATCTGTAGAAAATTATCATTGGTTGCAGTTGTAGTTGAACTTGAGAATGGGCAGTTGTCAAACGTAGTGAGATCTTGGGAAACCACCATTCAAGTAGAGAACCTGAAATGTGCGTATTAAAATAGGAAAACTCAATCAAAGAAGGCAAAGTTGTGATGGAGTCTGAGTCACTAATAGTCAAAATACCGTTCGCCACTAAAGTCAAGAAAGCTAGCGTTTAATATTAGGGTGTAATTTCGCGCACAGCGCAATTTAACTCGAAAGCGGAGAGAGTGAGAGAGAAAAAAGAACGAAAGAACGATAGTGAGAGAAGAAAAGTGAGAAAAAGAGTGAAAGCGAGAGAAAGAAAAGGGCAAAGAACGAGCAAGAAAAAATAAGAGAGATAGATAGAGAGAGAGAGAGAGAAAGACAGACATAAAAACTTTAAACTGCACCTTTCCTTTGCTGGTTCCAGCCACGATTTTGTCCCAGCGTTTATTCCAGGAAATTTCATTGACGGCTCCATGTTTGCCGGAGAACCAACTGATGAGCTTACCAGTCTAAACAAATAAAACTTTTATTTCCACAGAGGCACACCTTTGTGTCCCATCCCTTAATTTCGCCATTCTCGAATCCTCCAATGATAGTTTCACCGCCTGGGGAGAAACCAAACGCCTTGACTGGTTCAGTGATTCCTTCAAGTTTCCACTTTTTCTGATGCGGAGATCGAATGTCACGAAGGTACAACACTGCATCGTCATAAGAACTAAATTTCTTAAATTTGAAACAAGTTTATTAATCGTACCTTGCAAAGATATGTCCCCACGGCCACATGGCCAGTTTAGTAACTTTAGAAGTTTCTGGAACGACAAAGACCGGCTTAGTTTTTTCAAGGTCCCACACCTGAAGATTTCTTGTTAAATGGACTTCCAAAAATTGACGTACTTTGGTCATTTTGTCTTCAGAAGTGGAAATGAGGAATCCTGTTTTGTAGTCGTGTACAATATCAGTGATGCTCATTTCGTGGGCCTGTAACGATACTTTTTGGAAAGAGGTTCTTTTCAAATGTTAATCAGTTAATGTTTATAGTAATCCATGTTTAAAAATGCGTTAAAAGTTGCAGCTGGGCACTTTGCCTGCAGAGATCCATTAGCAGTGCATGAGTCAGCAAATAGAAGCACACACGCTGGGACTAGCAAAGCTATTTTCCTACCACCTGCAAGCCCATCTCTTGTTCTCTTTGCTGGCGTTGTCAAAGAAGATTTTTTTTTGCTTTTTAAAATGTTATGATACTGCGTTCCAACTCGTTATATATGTGGCTACCGAGTACTTTTCAGTGCCTAACATAAATTTGTGGCAAACGAGGAACACTCATCACTTTTTTAACTTTCCTTTCACATTGTCAACTAGAACCCGTCAGCATTGTCTACAGCACGTCGTGACGAAAGGTAAGTAATGCTTTAGATTCCGAGCACGTGCTTTATAGAAAAACGCCTGGAACATTGTCAACTGCCGACGGAAAGAAAAGCCGGTGGCTTTCTTCTGCCTTCCATTTTTGCCTTATTCTCCTGCCCTATCGACGACAATCTTGAAGACAGCCTTCATATCCCAAGCCATTCTCCTTTCTTATGTCTTTTTTAATCAACTTGATATACATAGTCTTTGCACTCGCTAACGAGTTCCCTTTAGGAGCGGGTTCACCAAATGTAAATATTGAACTACAGATTTGGGTTCAGGTCGAGGGCGAAGAAGAAGAAACATCTCCGGTTTCACCGGAAACATCGGCCACATACTCGCCCCCTCTAAGCACAAACAATGCCATTACCATGAGATTGGTAGTCAACCAATTGATGGATAGGCTGGAACAGGTCGAAAGTTCCATCCTTGCCAATATACGCCACGAAGCTTCCGTGTTCCCCGATCGGATCAGCGCCCTCGAAAGAGAGGTCAGGCTTCTCCGACCCCCCTCTCGTCGTCGCCTTTCGTTACGCCGCCCAGTTCCGAAAACCCCTCCCCCGATTTGTCCAGTGCGTCGCGCAGTTTTCCCTGGCCCTGTTCAAGGACCAGGTGCTCGTCTTCAAGAAGCAGGCTTTCGTGCCGCACCTCTTCTGCCTCCTCAAGATCACGAAGAAGATCTCCAAGGCCCCGTTTGTCGTCAAGGAAGGCCCCCACGCCGGTTGAGACCGTATCCTGTGATGCCGGAGCCCCCGATGCCAAGGTGTGCCATTTGCAGGAGCAAATATCACCCGACGCAGGAATGCCGCAAGAACTGAGATCTAGGAAAGTGAGTTTGGAATTGTTAGATGTTTAATTCATTTTTATTTTTGGCCCGCCCCGGAATGTGGGAAATCCTCCCACTTCCCGCTCCGCCCCCTTAACGCAGTATATAACCCCTATCGTTGTCTATCATGATTGGAAGAAATAAAGCTTTACACCCCGACGGGGAGATCCACGCGAGAGGCCGTGGCTCTGTCCAAAAGGGAGGAAAGCTATCTCTAACTTGGTCGGAGATCCCCACCAAAAACGCCGTCTATATAAGTACTCTAAGTAGCATTTTAGCTAACGCGCTTTAACAAGCACTTTGGAAATTCTCACCTTGAAAACGCGGCACTGATTATCAGTTCCAACTTCGTGGATACCAATGTTTCCGTCGGCGCTAGCTACCGCTAAAGTCAGCTCATCTATCCAAATGATATGTGTAACTTGAGCAGGCATTGTTTGCAAACGGACAACTGAAATATGATTTTAACTTTTGTTTTGCGGAAAAAACACAAACCTTTCTTAGATTGAAGTTCACGGACAATCAGCTTTCCAGTTCCATCCGCACAAGCCAGTAATTTTCCAGAAGGACTCCATTTCAAGACGGAGACAGGAGATCGGAAGGCATAGAAACGCTGTTGTTCTGAAAACAGGATTTTTGCATTTAAAAAAACTTTCGGATCCGCAAAAAACAACTGCGCACACTATAAACATTTGATATTTAAGTTTAAATGCCGCGAAAAACCTTATCACTTTTAAATAACACAAAAGAGTTTTTGAAAACCCGCGGCCCTGTCGCATCATAGATATAAATTCTTACCTTCATTCTGGTGCCAAATGAGTACTGCTCCAATTGGCATCCCAGTAGCCAACATCTCCTTATCGTGATGGAAATCAACCGTCATCATCTCCACTTCACCAGCGTTTCCAACAACGCGAGGCGATATCAACCGAAGCCTTCTTTGAAGATAC
Organism: Oscheius sp. G VE-2021; assembly: GCA_022343465.1. Classification (NCBI taxonomy): domain Eukaryota; kingdom Metazoa; phylum Nematoda; class Chromadorea; order Rhabditida; family Rhabditidae; genus Oscheius; species Oscheius sp. G VE-2021. The sequence goes on from JAJQXH010000036.1 coordinate 869,291, forward strand.
TTCTGTCCTTTGTTGACCCTCTCTCTCAGTTTCAGGGTACGACCGAATTTTGAACTTCTGAAAACTTGAAGTTTTCTACGAACCGAAAAAGTAAATATCAATTTGTCTAAGGAAAACTGCTATATACAAAACATTGAGATCTCAAATGAAAAATTACCTCACGAACACATCGGAGTTGTTAAGGAAGAAACACTGCTTTACTTCTTCTTTGAACTGAGGGATGATTTGGAGAACTTCATGCTGGTAATTCATCCTTCCTGAAATTCATTTTTATTCATTAAAATCTAACATAACTAGGTTGAGTTTGTTTGTTTAAATTGAAACAAAAGCACGATTTCAGAAAAGAAAAAAAACAGGATTGCCGTCTACGCAATTGGGGCGCCTATTCAAATGTCAAGGAAGAATAATGGCTGCAGAAAACGGCGCACAAAAAGGGCACCCAAACAGAAGAAGTTTAAAAAAATCATTGTTTTCTTGAAACAGGCTGCTTTGAGCGAATAAGGTTCGTGAAAAGTTGAAGTCGTAACTTAGCTCACGCTAGTTTTCTCTGGAATGTTCAGGCCGCGTTACTACCAATTGCGGCCGTTGCTAAAAGGCACCGCAAACGGGCGCTGTGCGTAGCCCGCGTGGCCTAGAGGATAAGGCGTCTGACTTCTAATCAGAAGATCGTCGGTTCGATCCCGGCCGTGGGCTAACTTTTTGCTTTTATCAAAATTAGAACATACCATGTCACTTTAGGTGACAACATTAAGCGTTATAGTTAACATACTAAGCTAATATAAATTTAGCATCCAAATAATACAAGGAAAACACGTCATACAGGAAAAAACAACTAAAAGAAGTAAGACAGTCAGTCCAAAGAAAAAAACGTTAATTTTTTGAATTTTGCAGTTTTGGCGCACAAAAAGCTGAAAAATTACATAATTTTTAAAAATTACGTCAGCACAGGAACATTGGAAAAGAATTTTATATGAACTTTTCTCTTAAAGGGCATACAAAAAGAATTGTGCAGGGTAAAATACAAATTGGGTTAAAAAAATGTAGTTTGTTCTTAACTGAAAAATTATGATTCCTTTTTTTAAGAGCCCTAATTTAGAAATTCGTAAACTTGATTTACTACTGAAAATCAGAAGCTATCAGTAAGTGACCTGAAAAATTATGATGAGCGCGGAGTAAAATGGATTGTAGAGGAGAGAGGCGCCGACAGCGATCATGACTAACGAGCGGACACTAATGGAACGGCCACGTGCACAAAAGAACGGGCGCCAAAGCCCTTTGCGACCTCTCTTTTAGGGGAAGTTCAAATTTCTGACGAGGAGTGATATCTGCAATAACATAAAGCACATTTTTAGCTATCCGTAGGTGGAAAAGCTACATTCAGGTTTCGAAAACTGTACATTTCTGGCCGTTCTGTCTTAATTGGAGCATTGGCTTAAATAAACGATAGCCTGTTTATTCCCTGCGTTTATGACCGTAGTTTACATGCCGAGGTAATACGTTCATTATAGCCAATCTTCGCATTTTTGGTGAAGAAAATTGTTATTAAATTAGCTTAGATCACTGCATTCGTTGTTTTTAAGCTAAAATGTAAAAACAAGGTACTCCCACAATCTTCAAAAGTAATTGAATACGGACATGTGTTGGAACAATGGCTAATTATCCATGCAAGATTATCCTTGTAACCGACATTAGTTTCAGAAGAAAAAAAACATTGCGCATAAATCGCATTTTGATGTGTTTTTTTGTGATATTCCCATTCCATCTTTGCTTTTCACCCAACATTTTTGTGATCGAGGCTACCACACGGAAATAGCACGGTCACTGTCCTCTAATTGGCGATAAGCTTCTTCTCCATTTTCCGCAGGTGTGGATAATTGCTGCTGGAAAGTGCTAATGAGCATCACCGCCTCAATCGGACAACCGATACCTCACAGATAATAAGGAAGATTATATAAAAAGTAGAATGTTTAATATTATAAGCCTGGTACTTAGAAAACACTGAATGCCTGTTCAATATGGTAAACGTGAACTGTGATGGTCCCAAGACAGCAATAAACAATAGGTGACCTATGGACAGAAGACATCTATAAACAGTAATTTTTTTTAAATATAAAACCTTTTTAAAGTATTAAAATAGGTTTGGTAAGTGCTTGCAGACAACATGCTTAGTTCATGTTCTTACAAACCGATTTTGCATGATTATGTGCCCAAAAGGCTTTACTTTTTATTTAATTCAACCAACAATCAAAGCCACAATTTGCGTGACTTTTCCTTTTTAGGTTAAACGGTTTTTGATCACTTTTGGAACTTCTTTGCACACTTCCTTGGCTAGGATGCCCTCAGTCTCGGAAGGGACAACGGTCGCAACCATTTTTTGATCAACTACCAGGTCACCCTTATTACTTAATGAAATTGCCTAGCTGTTGTCATTGATAAATACGTTGCGCTGCTGACGAAATCAGAATTCAAATTCTTATAAAAAAATTTATGGATTTACATTTCCTCAGTTTTTGTGGTTATCCTTCGTTGCAAATAGTGAATGCACTCCCATTTATGCTGATTCATAAAGCGTTCAGTAGCTTTTGCCCATTACTTCACTTGGGCCACAAATCACAAAACTTAACTTTGCTTGTTCACGTTTAGTCTTTCACCTAAATGTTCAATTGCAACAGTTAGTTACAAACACTGATTGAAATGTTTATTTGGTATTATTCCATATCTAGTCTAGTTGATCCATAAAAACAAAATTACAAGAAACGTGTGACCACTTCAGGAGGAGGAATTTTCCCAGCACAATAGGCTGCAGAACCAGCAATAAAGGCCCACGAAACGCACATCGTTGCGTAACAGACTAACTTCACCGTTTTTTCCTTAAAATCATAAGTTTTATTCATAAGAAAATTTACCTTAAGTTTCCGCATTTCCTCTTCTGCTTGTTTTTCTTCAGAAAACCTCTCGTACATTGACCGCTTGAAAACTTCAAATGAATTCTGCAACTGACTAAGCAAAGCATTGACTTTTGACTTACTGCAAGTGACTTCTTGAATGTTTTTAGCATTGCACGACGGGATTCACCATTACCAAGGCCTGGTTCTTTCAGAAAACAGTTGCAGGCGATATTCTAAACAAGCTGATTCCAATTTTCATTTAGCTTACTAGCGCTTCGTGGTAGTTATTTTCCAATAACAGAGGGTTACTGTAGTCTTGCTCAGATTTGAACCTCTGTAAATTTAAACTTTAACTTAATTTGTTGATTTAACCTTTTGAACTTCGTCATTAAAGACATCTTGTCCTTTTAAGAATGCAGCTGTGTCGTTTGCCATGATGGTTGTCTGAAAACAAGATGATTTAGTTATGGAGGGTTAAAGGGACCATCATCTTCCTTTCCGAATGCTGGATTTATCGTACGCTAATCAGGCCCTTTGTGAAAAAAAGTTGCTTTGGTCAAAATTATGTAAATTGAAAAGACAGAATTAGCGTATATGGGAATAAAACATATATGGGTAATCTACTTTTAAAAGGAGGGTGGTCCCTTTTATAGAAAAACTAACTTCTCGGAAGCTTTCAACTTTAGGTCGGCTCTCTCCAGTGAAAAGTGAAACCCAACCCTAAAATCAAATTTTTGAAATTTTGATTCTGATAGCTTTAAATAGCAAATATTTTTAAAAAACACGAGTGTTTTACCTTAATTGTTTCAAAGATCATAGCGCTAGTCATGTTTTGGTTGTTTATCTTCTTAACGCTGACACTATGAAACAATCCATCAAAACATTCAGCAAGCATTTGCTTGAATTCCGGTTCCATCTCTGAAACTGCCAACTTTTGGAAGAAATGATTAGGATTTTACCCGCAAGATCAGGGTTACCAGTTTTGTCAAGGACAACTGCATTTCCAGGTGGTGGCATAGCGAATCCAGAAATATCCTTGAACATAGTTTTAAGAAGATTTCTTTCATGCACTTGTTCTTTTGGTTGATCAGATGTTGGCTGAAAATTGGAAAAGTATCTTCAAAACAGTTTATAAATTGAGAAAGATAGATAGAACGCTTACTTACTGTAACGAAATCGTTTACGAACGAACTGCCTCCATCATATCCATAAGGATAGTCAACAGGTGCCCAATCGCGGAAGAGAAAAAGGAGCTTCTGAAACATCAGTGAGTAAATAAAGCCTTGCTTGTTAAAGGAACCGTCAGGGACTTTTTTTTAATTTATCGCAGATTATAGAGCTCGATAATATTTTTAAGGGAATAAGTAACAGTTTGGGGGGGGGGGGGTAAATGTGTAGTTTTGGAGACGTTTTTGTCAATATTTTCAAATTTGCATTGTTTCCGCCTGAAAAGACGCAGAAAACTCTGGGTTTGTTTTGTAGCGCCGCTAATATCAGACCCGTACAAGATCGGCGGCCGCGGTAAGGATAGTCTCCGCAAAGATTTCCCTACGGTTCTTTTAACAAACCTGAAAAGGCTCCACTGTATGAGCAAACATTTTACCGTATTCTGCAAACATAAGCAAGTTTTGCAGATGGGTCTCGTCGATGTCTCCTTTTATGTTGTAGATCTGAATGTATTCGTATAGTGGTGAAACTGGTAAAAACCTGGAGTGAAGAAATTAGGCATGAAAGAGTGAAGAGTGTCATGTTTTCGTCACCAGTCGTTGATCTGTCGAAAGTTCCTTGAGTGTCCATAAGTAGGACGGCAACCTAAAGGAAAAAAATCTGATTTGTTTGCCAAAATACCGTGCAATTTTTCGCTTCTCAAACAAACTTCAAACCAAAAAAACCGCAGGGGTCGAACACATGACCTTTCTCTTACTAGCCGAGTACTTACCCAGTTGAGCCAATATTTTCGCTTTGAAGGTTGCATCGCAGCTCTACTAAATTTGTACACACAGTTAAAAGTCTAAAACATCGTATATCTGCAAAAAACGTATGCTTATGTTTTTTCAACTTTAATATAAAAAATATCATTAACCGGCGGGGAAGCCAACTTCATTTTGTTAGCTTCACATGTATGCTATAGTTTCGACTGACGCAAGCCATACCTTTTTGTTTTCAGTGTTCTTAATTATAAAAGGGCGGCTCCACATATGAATCCCCGTAGTTACTCTAGTACGACCATGGCGACTGTAGAAACTTCCCAGTGAAGTGTCGTAAAGGTTCCAAGGTCCAACCATCCCTAAATATTTATATTTTTTGTAATAAAGACATTTTACCTGTTTCCAACCATGTGAGATAGTTTACCGCAAAGTTTATAAAGAAGCTCTTTCCACTACGGACAATTCCCGCAATACTCACAATGCACACCTAGGACTAACACCATGCAAAATTTCATAGGCACTAACCGGCATGTCTTGGATTTTCGGTTGCTTCAGAATTTCTTTTAATCCGTTTTCGTTTAGTTGATATCTCACTCTTCCTTCTGGGCAGAACTTCAAGATGGGAACAGCATGATCTTCCATGTTCTAAACATCACAAAACGTAGTTGCGTCAAAACAAATGAAAAGAAAAATGGAACATGAGCGCGTTTTCTCATCTTAAATACTCCTCAGATAAATAAGTAACTGCACTTTGTTGTTTGCATTCACGTGCAAACACCATTTCATAATGTCACAAGATGGCAAACCCTGCTCAGTTTCAAACATTGAGGACAGAGACAGTAAATCGAAATCTGAAATTTACATGGGAAACAAGGGTGTGTTTGATCACTAAAATGCCGTGTCAAAACGAGCAATTGCTTTCGAAAAAGTAAAATGTGTATTTATTAATTTAAGTGGTAACTAACAGGTTCCTTTCAGCCGAAAAACAGAAATATCTCATCGTTTGGCGAATGTAAAGTGTTTTTCATGTGATTCTTCCGCTTACCCCGTGCTTAAATACACTTTTATCAATTGAAAACAATAGTTCTTCGCTTTTTATCGTCTTTTTGTCAGTGAGAAACATTGGGATACTTATGAATCATCATTTTGCAACAGAACAGTCTATTTTCCGTTTTCAAAATCCACTATTGGAAATAGTTCCCTTTTCACTGAAACTGTGTCAAAACAAAAAATATAATTTCAGTAAAGTTCTTCCAAGGCGAAAAAGATAACTGAGGTTTGAGTAGCAAAAACCGTTGTGAACGAATTTGAGATGTGAACAAATTCCAGTGAATAAAATTACGTCATCATTTCAATACAATTGGTTTGTTTCAAGGCTCATTAATGGCCATGTCTTGCTAGATATATTCACTTCTCCGTGTTACCTATTTCAAAATTTCTACATTTTCAGGAAATATTTTAAACTGGTGACCCTTTTGAAGGAATCAACAAAAAAAGTAATTTGATTTAGGATGACCTACCGGAAACCAAACATTCAAAAAGAGTAAAAGATCATAAAAATAAACAGTAAAATATCATATTGCTTGTTTCATTTCTTAAAAGGTATGCCTGTACGAACCATTGAAACTGCAAAATGTTTTTATTTCTCTATGCGAATAACAACTTTCTTTCCGCAAAAAACAAAAAAATCTCATCATTTGTGGAATTCAAACCTGTTCTCTTGTTTTTACCTTTTGTGGGTGAGAAATGCTTTTCTTCCGTGTTCAAAGATCACAGTGGTAAATGTGTTGTGCCGGAAGACTTAACTTCTTTAAGTTTCAGGAGGAGGATTGCATAAGGGTGTGTTTAAGCGAATTCGGAAAACTTTAAATTTATAAAACCAAAGACAAGTAAAGCGTACTAGCAATGTTTACTCTGAAATAAACATACCAAACTTCAATTTAATTGTTTCCTAGAGATGAGGTAATAAGGCTATGGGAATGTATTTTTATAAGTGTGGCCAAATATCACAAGATATAACAAAAATTGAGGCAATATGTTTGTAGTTCATGGAGCTATTTTCAAAATTTACATGGGGGCCTTGGATTATTACTTATTGTATGCTTGTTGTGACTGCCATTCTAAAAGTATAGCCCAGTGGTGTAGTGAAAGTGTGTCCAAATATCGTTTTGCCCTACGGTGGTTCAATCCCGTTGATGTTTTTTTCTTTTTGCCTTTTATATTTCTGTCAAATCACAAGTCATAGTTTTCTCAAAATTATATTTTAAAATTCAAAATTTAAAAAAAAACTTTTTTCTAAAAAAAATGTTTTCAAAATACAATTCAGAGAACACAAATGTTTCCAATTCGTCACATATAACAAACGCAAAAAGAAAACATCGGCGGGAATTGAACCACAATATGGCAAAACGATAATTTCACACGTTTCCACTACACCACCGAGCCACACTTTTGGACTGGCAACGCATCCAGGACTATTCCGCAGGAGGCAGCGGCCACAAAAAATAAGATAATTCGAAAACCAAGGTCCCTAAAATTATTTTAATAACGACCCCTTGAACTAATATATAGCGTATGGTCACTTGATCAAAGGGTCCGATTCGCCGCAATTCCCAAACGTCAAATCAAGACATATAAATATAGCCGCGGATTCCCTTGCCAAGAATTTTTCCACGTGATGATAATTTGAGGTGTGAGCAAGTGGTTGCCTGAGATACGACGGAAGTTTTCCTATGTACGAATCAAGCATGTCCTATCTTCTCAGATTTTCGCCACAATAGATGATAGTTACATGTTTGCTCGAAGTTTTTCGTAGTTTCAATTTCTCCATTTGTTCTTATTTTAATTTTAAAGGTGAACTGGTAAAACACCATATTCCTTTAAGCAAAAACGTGCTCGTGTTTTCATTGGCAAAGTACTACCAGCCATGAACAAGTCTTGAACATCAATAAGCAATTTGAGGATTATGTGGCATTGTAGTCGGTAATTTTCTCCCCATGAAATTGCCAACCTGATTATAATTTGAGGTGCTACCGCCTACGATACGACGGAAAATTGGACATGTACGATTGGAACCTTTCCGGAATTCTTAATTTTAGAAACATGTTAGATTATTGCGGTTTTCTGTTTACTTAAAAAAATTGCCGAATTATAAGACATTTTACCCTATCGGCGCTTCAGCAACTTTTTATTGAACAGGTTCGAAGATTTCAAATTTGCGATGTTACACAATTTTTTTAAAAACATTTGTTTGTATTTGTACTGCTAATTTTGTTAAAAACTTAACGACTGTACAAATTGATTTTCTTCATTTCCACTGAAATATTTCTTTGCTTTTTTTGTTGCAAAAAAACCTATTGTGTTTTAAAACCACTTTTATTTTTGAGAGAGCGATACCTGCACTTTGATTGTTACTAATCTGCTGCTCCTATTACAGCAGGTGACGGTAATCGCTGTGGACTCTACTAATGAGGCAGGCGGTTTGCAATATTACAGTGGTCCATGCGAAGCAAATGTGGATAAGAGTGCCAATTATCCCTTGGTTGGATGGCTGTTCGCGTGACATTAATGTGAACTTTTGGTAATTGGTTACTTGCGATACGGAGAAAGTTTTCACAGGTTCGAGTAAACCACGTTCACTAACTGTCACTTTCAAATAGTCCAAGCGCAACATTTTAATTCTATGAATGTTGGTCAATTTCCTTTTTTTTCTTCCATTTCGTTCAAAGATTTTTTGAACTTTTAAATCAGTTGCAAAGCGCTTGTATTTTCGTTGGTGAGGTAATATCAGCCATCAATAAGCAATTTGAGCATTGCGTGGCTTTGTAGCCGGCAATTTTCTCCCCATGAAATTGGGAGAAAATTATAATTTGAGGTGATACCACCTACGATACGACGAAAGGCGAAAGGAAAGACATGTACGATTGGAACCTTTTTCGGATTATTGAAATTTCAATAATTTAAATAATAAAATGTTTCTGTTTCCCGGTCGAATTCTAAAACCTTTTACACAATTGGCCTTTTAACTTTTTGTTGAACAGGTTCATATATTTCAAAATTGCGATGTTCCACATTCGCATTGGCAGAGCGGTCCCTTCTGTTTGATTCTTAGTCTTAGATATTCGATTTGCACCTTTTCATGGTTAGAAAAGTATCAATAATGTTGGATTATTGCAGTTTTGTTTTCTCGATCTATTTGTCAAATTCTAAGACCCTTTTTAAAACTTTTGTTAAAAAGTACTAATTGATCTTCTACATCCACTGAGAGAATTTCTTTTCTGTGTTGCAAAAAATTGTGTTTTAAATATTGGGTTTTAAAAACAATTTTGTTGTTGCTCCAGTGCTATCCTTTTGACAAAGCGGTCTTTTCACTTTGATTGATTCTAACCGCCTCCTCATATTACAGCAGGTGACGGTAATCTCTCGCACCCTTCTAATGAGGCAGGCCGTTTGCGAAAGTACAGTGGCGCATTCAAAGCTAATGTGGATTATAGTAGCCAATGATCTCTTCTTTGTAAGATTGTTCGCGTGTGAATAATGTGAACCTTTGGTAATTGGTTGATGTGGTTGCCTGCGATACGGGGGAATTTTCCCCACATCAGAATGACATTAAAGCTCATTTTGATTAAAAATCCAAGCCTATAAGTTGACCGCCACATTTTGACATATTTAAAGCCACTTTTTATTCCTTTCATGCGAAGATCAGCTTATTCCAAACGCTGCATAAGCTTTCTGTTCAATTTCCTTTTGCTTAACCCTTTTTCCTTTCCTCGTTTTTTTCTGTTCAAGAATGCACCGTATTGAGCTACAGGTTGCCTGATTCTAACAATGCAGTTTTTTTCCCAATTCTCTGCGTCTCGCCTTCTCATTGACTCCGCCTTCTGAAGGCGCTCCCCGCCCTCTTAACGATCCTGCAGTCAATATACATTTCAGCACCTCTTCCGTTTACCTGCAATATCAACAAAGTAGTTTCAGTTTCAGACTTGGGTAATCATCTGGATCCGCCAGAGTTTGAGAGCCTCATTTCACCGAAGATGTCCCTTGAGTCATCTGATCCTTCTCCTGCAAAGCCAGATGGCGTCAGCACCCCAGCAGACGATGGCCCAAATCTGCCTACCCTCCAGGTATTTTCTAATTAGCTATTGGAAATCAATTGCTTTAGAAGGATACGTTCTTCTTGAGCGAACAGATGATCAGCAAGCCAGAAGGGCAAGGAAACGCTGAAGCAGCGTCCAGCAAACAGTCAACACGGTAAAACAAAAATGTAACAACAGTAAACTATTACAATTTAAGGTCACCTCATGCCATCCTCCGCATCGACACAAAGAAACATAGCTTGAATGGCAAAAAAGTAAGGGTACGAAACAGGTACGCAATTTCGAAGATAGAGATATGTCACATTCAGGCTGATTTCGAAAAGAACCAAACTACAGGTAGACTCCAATCTCCTATCAAGATCGTTCACTCCAGCTGATGTAAGGCTTAAACAATCTTAAGTATGTTTTGTTTCAGCCTACTTCCAAAAAAGACGCAGTCAGGGAAGTGGAAATCTGTTCGAGCCGTAATAAGGATCCGAATCACAACAAAGCTTCTGACATTTCAAATCGTCCATTGTTTCCGGGGTGAGCTCACTGCGAAGAATCAAACACATATTAGATGAGAACAATGAGAAAAAATTACGGAGCTTAAAAACCCAAAAAGTTGTAAGTTAAGCTCCTAAACAATACACGAAAGGGTGTCTAAATCGTATCGTTTTTAAACGTTTTCATATTAAATACATTGTTTAACCAAAATGATTCATACAGGCTTAAAGGGACAGTCAAGGTTTTTTACAAGTTGGTTTTATACACTCAAAACGCAGATTAAGAAAATAAATAAATGTTTGGTTTCAAAATGCCTCCTTAGTATACATCGAGGCTCAAAGTGGCCAAGAATGGCTTTGCTAAGAGACCTCGCGTCGTCTGCAAATTTTTAAAAAGCTCCTTTAAATTGGCCATACAATTAAAAATTAGCTTTCCCCCGTGTTTTGGTTTTTATAGGTTAAAGAGAATGGAATTTGGTATTGCGGCGTACTCTCACCAAATCCTTAAGAATAAGATATTTTCAGAGATCCTGTGGCTGGACAGTTTACCGTATCCGATGCACGACAATCGCTGGCAATATTGAGAAACTTCGTATGTTTTTGTCAAACCAAACTAAAGACGTTTTAGCTCTCCATGCCTCCAAATCACCAGGAAGACTTTTACAAGTATTTTATGGAACATCAGACTATGTTTTACATGGTTTTAAAACAGTATGTTAAACTTGAGGCTTTTTATAAGAAAAATTATAGTACCGGTAGACTTGACGAATTTTGTGAGCGATGGAAGGCTTCGGATGAAAATCGTCTTCAATGATGCTGAAACTTCAGGTATCAAATGAATTGTAAATAGTATTTTTTAAGTTAGCCCGCCAACCGTCCTTCTTGTGTCATTTTTTCAAAAAGCTCGTTTGTGTAACTTCAATTTTCTCTTCACTAAACCCACTTTTCTATCGACATCAAATCCTTCCAGAAGTTGTAATTATTCTACGAGTGAATTTATTTGAATTTAAAAATAAAACCCAAAAAAAAGTTAAAAACCACAAAACCCAAAAAAAAGTTTTAAAAAAAACATAAAACCCCAAAAAAAAATTTTTGTCCGAAATTATTTTGTGTTTTGTTAAGGCAGTAAATGTCACGGGTCCAATCGTATCCTATTTTGTGAAACATTTAAGAAAAATCGAAAAAAAAAATTAAAAAAGAAAGAAAACAACAAAAAGTTGTAGGAATTAAAAATTGCTTTACGGGCCTAACCTATCATTCAAAAAAACAAAACAAAGAAAAAACCTTCAAAAATTTAGGAATTAAAAATTGGTCTAAGAATGACAGGTGGTTCTGTCAGTTCGAATGAGCAAGCGTAATTCATCGTGTCATATTTTCGGGTCATGTTTTTTGTAAATGTAAAAAAAATTGAAAAAAAATATACAAAAAAAACATTAAAAACAAAATCCCAAAAAATTCTTGACAGCTGTTGAGGTGTGCGTTGTGGTTTCCCCGCACCCTCTAATCTGGTCCGCATCGTGTACAGGCCCCAAGCTTTTTATGTCGTCCCCCATTTTTTGCATTTTTTGTCTTTGAAAAACCTCGAATGCAACCCCGGTGATGTGTACATACTCAAATTTTCATGTGTTCCGCATTTGTGCAAAACGGGTAATTTTATGAACCAATAAGAAAAAAATACAGGTACCCCCTTTTTTGTAACGTTAGCTGTAACATTAGCGATTTTTCAAAGGTTTTTCGTGTGCGTGATGCAGCCCGCGAACCCTCTCCAGAATGGTGTACAGAGCCCCAATGTATTTTTGTGTCCCCATTGTCTTTTTTGTATAATGTATATTGTATTGTTTAATTTTGTATTATCCCTACACTAATTGATCTTTTGTATATTTTTATGTAAATGAGCACTTGTAATAAAGATCTCCTTATGTTAAAAGATGTTAACGTTTCTACTTGGTGTTGTAAACTATTCTGCCACACTTATGGTATGAATAATTTGAACGTGACGATTTTATCACCACTCTCAACAATCTTTCACTTGCGAAAGATTTCATCATAAGTCCAAAGGGTAGTTTACCACATTTGCGTGACATTGTTTTGTACAATTCTCTCGTGACACTTAGCCCAATGGTGATAATATGAGGTGTGCACAATTGGTGGTTGCATGCGATACGACTGCTTTTTTTTCTCACGCACGATTTAAGCGAGGTATTTTGTACGATTTGAAAGAGAAAGAGGGGCGAAAAAAGCCGCTTTTCAGATGTTGGTGATAGTTGAACTGATATATCCATTGTTTGAACTTAAATAAAAGAGTTTTTTTTAAACATTTTTTCAAACAAGCTACCTATGCTCCCATGAAACCAACGGAGTTTCCATGAAACCGGACTTTCAAATAGTGTCCTAAAATATTTTTCGTTTTACAGTTTGAATATTAATCCCAGGAACTCTTCTTTTTGCTAAATTCACATGACTGAAAAAGTCACATTGATTTACTTCTGATCACATTGTGAATTATCGGCGAAATCTAAGGACTCTTTTGTCACCATGTGGTCCGTTTATTGTCAGAAAAGTAGTGTCAACCATGCAGAAGCCTATAATTTCAATAGACTTGGTAGAATTGTTGACTGGGGATGTTTTTCTGACTACGATTTAAACAATTCCAATTTTCTCATTCAAATAATTCCGGAAAAAAACATTTGATCCGCGGCTCCTCGAAAATCTTCAGTTTCCCTACTTGCGAATGAATTGCTTATTTAACTTATTTTTAAATTTTAGATGTGCGATCGAGAAGATATTCGACTTTTTTAGACTGTTCAAGGTTTTTTAGTCAACCAGAAATGCTCTCGATTTGAAGAACAGTTAGTAATTGTAAGTGGATAAGCAACATTTCGGTTAGAAAACCTTTTCTTTCAGGTATGTGTTTTCGTCTGCAAAGCCCATAAATCCATATTCCAAATTAAGGCATGTGCGTGACATTGTAGTCGATTATTGCAATCTTAGGAAATTGTCCATAATTTGTAGTGTGAGGAATTGATCGTTGCCTGCGATGCAGGGGAAGGCTTTCAATATACGATTTTTACGAATAAAAAACATCCGGTTTTCTTAATTCTTCTAAACCATCTAGTACCGACTAAATGGTTAAGATGAATTATTTTAATAACACCTTTCGTGGCGCGGTCTCTTTGATATCTTGTCATATTGAAACTCTGAAGATTTTAAAAAATTGGTAGGCAGTTTTTGCTACAAACAAGGCGAATGTTAATTTGAAACTTGTGCATGAAACAGTTGTCCTTTTATGAAATTGTTAACCTGTTTTATGAAATTGTTAAACGTAATATTTTGTGGTACATTATATTGTGGTTGCCTACGATACGGAGAAAGTTTTTGTATTTGTACAATTCTAACAACCTTCTGAGGTAATCGAACCGAACCAAGCAACCTTTTTTGTTTTATATATCTGTTTGTCTCATAATTACCAAGACCGTTTTAATTTTATAACCCGTTTTCTAATAAACAACATGTTGTCTAATTAACAACATTTTCTTGAAGAGTTGAGTCGTTTGAATTGGGTTAAAATTTTAAAACTCTGACAACTGATACATTCGCAACTTTATTGTATATGTTTTCTTTATTGTACATATTAGACGTGAATTGGAAAATAACAATCCAGCCTTTTTCTAATGTCTGCGTCTCTCCTTCTCCAAGACTCCGCCTTCTGAAGCCGTCCCCCCGCCCTCCTAACGATCCCGCGGTCAATATACATTTAAGCCAATTTTCCTCTCACCTCAAAATTCAGCAATGTCGTTTATCTTTCAGTCTTGGGTTCAACGGATCAAGTCATCCATTCAAACCAAACAATTGGTCGCAGAGTCCCATCTGCCCCAGCGTAAACATGCAAAGATATTCTTCAAAAAAAGAAATTCAGGATGACTCTAGGATCCGACAGTCCTCGTGCGGCCGCGATCACCAGGGGTATGCCAATTGAGGATATGGTTGAAATTTACAAGTTCTGGGTATTTCAAACCCCTTTTTTGCATTGATATTCGTTTTAGACAGACCATTTAAATTCCGAATGTTTTGTAAAAGAAACCGAAGGGTGCGACTCCCGAGAACAACTCAGCCAGCTACTTTCTAGTGAACCTATTGCCAAGCTCCGCAAGAAAATGATGAAATCTAGCGGAACGGGCTCCAAAAAAGATGCATTGTAAGAAACTGTAAAAGAAAGTCAACAGTTTTAGGGGCAATCCTAGTGGATGTAAAAAAACCTGGCTTGAAAGGGACCTCACCTTTGCGTCAAGGAACTTCTGCTCAATCCAGTGTACGTTTTGAGACTATTTTGCAATTGTGACGTCATCAGCTTTAGACAAATTCACAAGTTAAAGACACAAGCAAGCAGTTTTTCGAAGAAGTTTTGAAAATGTGATTTTTGAAACAGCCTAAAAATAGATCTTTTAAGAATTCCAAAGGAGCCCAGAAAAACAGTTCCTCCACTCCGCGTTTGAAAGCGGATGACATCAGGAGCTACTTTTTCTCAAGTCCCAGTCTGATGGAAGCTGCCAGACTGCATTATTGTTCCACGTAGGCTAACATTGTATTTTTCATAAGTTAGGGTTCATAAACTTGAACCTTGGCTAAACGGCTTTAAAACAGCATAACAAATAACACCAAGCTGCGTACTTGATGGAACAAGTTTACAACATTTTCGACAGCACGCATTTTTTAACTTGCGCTTTTGAAACGTTGTTTACTGTTTGAAGTGTGATACGCTAAAAAAGCAAATTAAAGAGAAAAACAGCGAAAACTGTTTTTTGTGTTTTTGTGTTCAATGAAACTAAAATGTAGCAAAAACAGCAGTCTAGGTTACTGTAACCCACTCATTTTCTGTTGTTTAAAAGGTTCTTGTTTGACAACAGCTCTGTTTACTTTTCAGTGCTGAGGCTATAATGTTCACAGAAGCAGAAGTTAAAGAAACGATGACGTCACTGCAGAACTATGTGAATCAAATTGTACAAAATTTAACAAAAAGTTATTTTTCAGCATTCACTACCTGAAAACAAAAAGCAGGATCTATACAATCATCTTCTTGAAAACACGTGTCACTATTTGTGTACCTTCAAAAAGTGAGGCAATTACGAGCAAATTAATAAGATATTCTAGGGTCCCTGGGTCTAAAGAGTTTTGGCCATTGTATAGAATGGTATTGGATGAACGAGTGGAAAAGGGTCTTCAAAAACGCAGCAGCTCTAAGTAAGAAATGTTTTTTTGTTTGTTTTAAATATGGTTCTTTTTCAGTCCATCTGTTGAGTTGTGATGTTTTTTCTTCAATTGCAAAACCATCACAAAGAACAGCTCTTCAGTAAATTCCTTCTTCTTTTTTTTAAATCAGCTACCCCTCCCCCCATTTATCCAAAAACCATTCGACGAAATTCCTTCAAGAAGTTGGTTGTGATTATACAACGGGTTATTTACCAATTTTTCATTTATTTTGTGATTTAGAGATTTCCGCAACAAAAAAATGAAAAAAGAGAAAACACAAAAAAATATAAAAATCGGGTATGCTGACTCCCCTCAAAACATTTTTAACAACAATAGCTAAAAAAAATTTAAAAACCAAGAAAAACAAAAAAAAACTCAGAAAAAACTGAAAATCCGTTTTTTTTAAACAACCAAAAAATTAACTCCACGGGTCTCTCAAGAAAGTATGCTGAAAAAAACAATAACAAAAACACCAAAAAAATAGGAATTAAAAATTGATAGCCCAAAAAGCTGTTTTCTTATTTATATAAGAAAGCATGCACTTGCGGGTCGTCTGAGAGCATTATAAATATTAAAAAACATAAGAACCAAAAAACCGAAAAAATCAGTAGGAATTAAAAATTGTCAAAATAGGCAAAAGCTGTTTCCATGCGATCACGGACACCTTGTTTGCCTTCTCCCTTTTAACGAAATGGTATGGATCTATTTTATTTATTTTGAAATTAGAAACCGAAAACGGAGAAAAGAAACCAAGAAGGTTACAAAATTTACTGAAAGGCGGGCGCGCGAGCAAATTCCCAAAACTCCTTTTGGCTGATCGAGTGTAAAGAACTTCACATTTTTGTGTTCTTTTTTATCTCGGTTTTGGATTAAAACAATCCAAAAAAGAATGTAATGTACGCTCGGAAAAATGTGTTTGGGACCGACTTTCGTCTTTTTCTTTCTTGTTGCGAAAAGGAGTGACTTAGTATTTTTGTTTTTGAATATAATTTCGGGGAATAAAACAGAGATTGGAAAGTTTTGCTTGCAAAACATTTCCAGAAAAGTCTTTTTTTACCACCAGCCCATGGTTTTTATTCTGTTAATTGTATGCACATAACCACACACCAGTCTTGCACCCCGTGATCTATATTGTATATGCGCAATATTTCTATTTCTGTAATGAAGATCACCTATTATTTTATTATTTTTGAAATGGGTTCAAAGTGTTTTAGACATGTTCAGCAATCTGTATAAAAATGATTTATGGAATTTTATTTGTGAAAACATTAGCACAACAATAAACTAAATCAGAAACAAAACATGGGTGGTTTTTCTGAAAATATAAAATTACAACAAATTACCTAAAACAGTTTAAAACACAACGTTAACAGTTTGATGATAACAAAAATCAAAGTTCCTTGTTTTTGAAAGTGACATGGAAAAATATAGATATGGAAAAAGCCTAAAAAAGTTTATCCGTAGATTGACTTGGAAAGAGTTCCGATGCAAGGCAAGGGCTGATTTCCTGAAAATGACGCAATTACCTTAAAGTTAAAAAGCGGAATCACCCTGGAGGTTGAGCTTGAAGGGGAAAAGATCCTCCCTTGTCTTGGCGGTATCAGAAGGCAACGGCTCCTGGCGAGTGAGCATAGTGCAGTCGATGGCGTGCCAAGGAACTAAAATATAGAATTTTTTTAAAATTTGATTGAAAACTTTTAAACTCTCTATTTATTCTTAGCCAAGATGCGGGCCTGACGAAACATTTTCACCAATTGGGTCAATTCTGCTCAAACGAGGGTTTGGTTTCGCCCCGTGGCAAAAAATGGCGAAAAAACGAAAAAAAAACAAAAGTTTTATAAAAACTTGAAAAGAAGTAGATGGAGTTTTTGGAAAAATTAAAATCTAAATGTCGCTGTGGATCCAAACCTTTGATGTCTTTCTTTTAAATCATCCGCACAAGATTTGGTTTTTGCAACACTTACTCGGGTCTGATTCGGAAATGTCTTTCAAAAGAGTGATCAGATCATAATTCTGATGCTCTTCCTGCCATTCGGGAATGAAACCTCCTAAAACACTTCTTTTAAACAATACAATTGTAAACCAACCGTTGAAGTTGAAGAAATCATGATTCTCGGCCGCGGCAATGTCTAGACAGCTTTATTTGCAACTGAAAGTGACACAACTTACTCTTCCTGTAGCGATCGTAGTCAAACATCAAGTTTCCAGATTTTTTCATGTTGGTAGACGGAATGGGGCCATATATGTCAGGGACGGCTACATCTAAAGTAAAAAGCTGAATAAATGAGCTAATTTGGAGAAATGTTTTTTCCGTTTGAAATTTACCTTTGTAATAATGAGAAAAAGTAGGTGCCTGGTTTATCTTCTGATGCCAAGTGTTGTGATTTTGATCAAACTGGCCATTGAAAGACTTGGACACAGAGTTAGAATATTCCATGCTCTCTTGAAAAAAAACTTAATTAATAAAGTGTCATATCAAATCATGAGAAAATAGCACAAGCAAGGAAGAAACGTTTTTAATGCTAGAAAATGAAAATTCTGAAAATGGAATCTTGAAGACTGTAGACTGATGGTAGCGCTCTAATTGCGAGCACTGGCCAAATGATCCTGTGTAGTGTTTATAACCCGCCTTCGTCTGACCTGCTAATTGCGGTAGTTTACACGTCCGGCCGCGCACCCAAAAGATATCAATCTGTTTATTAGCGGCGAAAGCTGAGCTCACTGCGATGCTGGTGTGAGAGACCACAAAACTTTTTGCATAATTCAATCAGTTTTTTTCAATAAAAGTGTGTTTTCGTAACGGTACAGTCGTTATATAAGATATGTTTATGAAAATTTATGATTTCATGTATTTATAAAAATTTTATCAGTCTGAAAAGCAATTTTGCCGTCAAAGAACTTTTCTTTTGGAAAATCGCATTATCCAACCGCGGCCCACCAGCCCAACCCGCTCGTGACCATTTAATTGCGACAGTCTGCACGGGCGGCTATATCGCGATCAGATACCAGAAATATTTGTTTGGGTTAGCACAGAAGCCTTCTTGGTTGCAAGTGACAAATCGCTCTCTTGGAGTGGTAAGCCAACCCACAAAGAATGGCTAGTTTATTTAAATGAAAAGAACAGTTTTGAAAACTAATTTGTGAATATCACAATTCAAAATTTAATTTCAAAGATACGACTACACAAAGAAACTGAAATATAAATCACACAGTAGAGTTGAGAAGCGGTACTTGGTAATTCCGTTTACACGATTCAGCTCTGACACTTGAACTCTGATAGTCACTTCCAAACTTCATTGACCGTAATCTTAAGGTAGACCCACCTTTTTTACGTTTTTTAAAAACCACGTTTAAAAACGCGCTTGAAATTAGAGAGAACTTGAAGTAAGTACGAAGAAAGAGAACGATGAAGACACATAAAGAAAGGGAAGAGAAGAGGTTGAAGAGGAGATTCTATGTCCTTACTGCTGGTAGTTTCTGTTTCTAAAAGCTCATTGTTAGTCAAAGTGACGAAACTCACCCTTCGAGACCAAGCAGACAAAGAACCTTTCTTCTGAGCTTGTTGAGCCTGACATACTCGGACACAAAGGGACAGATGTCCTCGCGGTGGTTGAAATTTCCCCTGCTCCACAGATTGGCGGCAGCGGCCGCCTGGCAAATAGTGCACGCCAGCTTCACGCGACATGCTCCCTTGTGACTTTCCAGACACTGGACGCATCTGCTAGCCTGGGTCAAAGCCTCCTTCCGACTGGCAATTGAGATTTTCGTCGTGCAAGTAGGCGTCGCGTGTTCCTGGCTATCACAGTAGCTACAGAAGTTTCCGTAACGGTCCGGCATGTTGGTGTTGGGTCGGCCGATGTCTCCTTGAATAACTGACTTTCTCTCAACAATGTCCAGAAGCTTCCCGAGGAAGAGATCGTTGAGTCCGTACTTGAAGTCGCCGAGCTCTTCTTGCTCCTCGAGGTTGATCAATCTCCTGATTCGGAATGGAAGCCTGGTCAGATTGTCCAGATTGTCAAAGGAGGCCTTGTCCCTTTCCAGCTGGGCAAGGAGTTGCTCCAATCGGTTGACCTAAATGCGACAAATTAGTTTTTTTACCATACCATTGAAAATGTCATATGGGTTTTTCGGACACCAACAATAATGGATAATAGACATCATGGGCTTGCAAAAAGTTTAGGTCAAAATTATGTTTTTTACTGTATGGCAGATAATTAAAACAATCTTGGCGTCTTTATCCCTTTGCAATTTTTTCCTTTACAATTTACCTCGTTCTTCATCCACTTCACATTTTCGTAGTGGTTGTTTCTTGGCAGTACCTGCTGCTCCACCGGCGGAGAGGCGTGGTTGTCCTGACATCTGGGAACATTCATTAAGTCAAACAAAACAAATTTGCCCGGTACTTTCTGATTACTATAGATTTGCTTGATCATAATGGTTATCCTGAACTATTGGTGGTCCTCATAATTGGTACTGGTGATCCCCCAATATTTCGTTTAGCAGCAAACGCAGACATACCGTTTTGTGCACGGATTGGTTTTATGAGGTTCCGCAGCAAAAAGTGCCCTTTGCGCCGGTTGTCCTGGTACGGGAGCGAAACGACTGGATGAATCACCGGCGGAGTCCATCTCGCTCGATTTTGAAAATGACATCATGCTTTTATTAATTGGAGGTTTTGCAATTGGATCATTATAGCGAAGCGTGTGTTGGCTTTGTTTGTCGGTTAAGCTCATTTCATTGAACAGAAAAATTGAGAAGACCTCATATTTGATTTTTTCAATTTCTAATTGGGCTAAAATCAACTCACCCAGCGAGGAGCATATTGATGTCCCGTTCCAGGAGGTGCAGCCGAAGGTAGTTGATCTTGTGTGGGCAGAGGTCGGAGTTGTGACGGTCGTCGCCCTGGCTTGGCAGACCATACAGCTTGACCTCCTCACAGACGTTGCACTTCACCTCGCAGGGGCCACTGTGTCTCTTCAAGCATTCCACGCAGCGTTCTTGGATAGCCAGTGCCTCTTGCCGATCGCTTACGCTGAAGACCCAAGGGCACGATTCGGAGAAGTGCCTGCTCAATTTGTCTGTTCTTAGGCAGAAGAAACAACGATATTTCTTCGTAGGGGGAGGACGATCTTCAGGGCGTCCAACGTCACATTGGCGGTCTTGCTGATGGCGAACGATTTCGAGGATTCGGTTGAGAAACTCCTCAAACGGGGCGTTTTTGACAGGGAACAGGGCGTCAAAGTCGCTGTCGATGAGTTTCCTGCTGACTTCAAACGGCAGCTTCCTGAAGTTTCCGTCGGCCCGATGATCCAATAAGTTCTCCAAACGATCGATCATCAAATTCAGCATCTCCATCTAAAATGAATCGTATCTCCCTATCCGTGCTCTATTTTACCTTGTCATCAAGAATCTGATTCTCCTCAATATCGACCAGATCCCATTGCCCTTCGTTACCCTGAAAGATACTTCTATAATTCAATCAAGACGCAAACGTTTTAAAAAAGACTTTTTCTTATTATTGGTCTTAATAAAAAAGTAAAACATGTTTGCCATCTCTAAGCTTTTTATGCGCTATGACCTCAGATTTTGTCTTAATCCGCGACAGCGAAACATAAATGACTTTTCACCAATATCGCTCAAATTTAGACAACGAAATATGAAATTTTACAACGGAATCGAACTCGAGAACTTTTGCTCATAGATCTGTTTCTCCCTTTCTGTGTCAGGTTGACTAGACCAAGCCATTGATTTGTCACCGTGGAATTTGTCACGTGAGGCAACGAAAAGCGATTTAGCGTTCAATGGAAAAATTGGAAAAGAAAGGCAAAATAGGAAGCAAAATCTCACCTGATCCGGAGAATCACAGTTCCTATCCATGGTGTTACCGTAGATAACGTTGAGAGCCAGTCTATCCGCAAAAATGAAAGAAGTCTAAAAACAGTTTCGACATAAAAAAACAAGAAAAGGAAAAGACTGAGATTTAAAATTGCTCATTTCTAGAGCCTAGGAATGCAATTGAAAGGCATTTAAAATTAAAAATATGGGGTTGGGCAATTTATGCGAAAATGAGAAGTAGGTAAGGAGTGGCGATCAGAGCTAAAATCATGACCAAATATAAATCATGCCAACCCTGGGGATGGAGAAAAGAACGGGTAAAGATCAGGGGAAGAGAGATGTCGCGACGACGACTCGACTTTTTTCATTCCTCTGCGTCTCTGCCAGTATCTCAGTCTCGCAGACACGTCCCTGTCTACCAAGATCATGCACTGTTGATCTTTCTGAGTAAAACATTAGACGGGCCCTGACATAATGTTCGTGGATATTAGATGCAGAGTACAGAAATCATGTTTACGATTAAAATTAATTAGCAAGTCTATGCCCGAATGTTAAAGTAGCTGCAGTTTTTAAGTTTTATAAACATTTGATTTATCTAGGTTTAGGAAGTAAAGGGTTAAAAGTCCCCCAATATGTCGGCAAGTTTCTAATTTTGGATATAAATCGATAGGTGGAGGCTTCGCTGTAGAAAGTGTCCTTTGCGCTGATCGTCCTGGTACGGGATGGCACGGACCTCATGAGTCATGGACGGCGTTCGGAGCGTCTGTTCCCGAAAATGGCGATCAATATTGGATAGGAAATGGCTCTGATGCGGAGCAGCAAACTTAAACAGAAATGCCTATGTTTTTCAAAGGATTTTTACCGCGGACAAATTGTTTACGCAGGGACAACTGTGAGCTGCCGGGTGAGAGAAAGAAACGAAGGCGCTAAAAAATGCACTGATTCCATGATTTTCGCAAGGGAAAAATAAATGCATGATTTTTTATGCAGGTAATCATTATATTATTCATGGTTAAAAACAAAACGCAATACATTATACGCAATTTTTATTAAAATCAAAGTTGTAAATTGGTTAATAGTACATCAGTTGTGGAATCAAGGGACCTGGCAGAAGTGTCATTCTTAAAGAAACCATGGTGTTCCAATGTGATATCGAAACAACACATTTAAAATCAAAAGAAGCCATTTGTCATCGGAGCAACACATTCAAAATCTGAAAAACTATCATTTTGTTTTTTAGGTTGTGGGTTTTCCAAAGCCAAATAGAAGTAGATTTAAAAGTAAACTTACAAGCACTGTTTCCCCTAGCACTTGAACAGACTGCCGAGAGGCGGAAAAGGAATATCGGCGACGGAAATAAAGCATTCATCTCAAAATACTATTGAAGCTCATCCTGAAATTGCTCGTTTTATCAGATGTTTAACGAAAAACAAACCCATTGCGGGAGAAGAATTAAACTTGTTGATGTCACGGCAAACAATGAACCACACTTGAGTCGCTGCCACACAGCGTAGATAAACAAAAGTAGAGAATACAGCAAAATTTTCGAAGAATCTAAAACCAAGTTTTACTTAGGGTTCGAAGAATAAATCTACCTTGTAGAGACCGTAGACAGGCTAGTAGTAGTCAAGTTCCTTGCTGAGGACCTGGAGACGGACAAATTCAGACACCTGCGGGCACATTGTCCTCTTGTGAAAGGAGTTCTGCTTGTTGGCGTGGTTGCACAATTCACATCTGATGGAAGAAGTGCAGCTTTCCATTCCGTTGTGATACTTGAAGCAGACAATGCAGATGTTCTTCTGGCGGAGGACATTTTCCCTGTCCTTCAGCAAAACGAAAACGGGGCAAGCTTCGGAAAAGTGCGCTTCCGAATCGCAGAAGAGACACGTCTCCCCATTAGAGGGTTTGCTGCTCCTGGGGCAGTCGTTCCAGGCTTTCTTCATCTTCTTGTTGAAGATCTGCTTCAAGAAGTCGATGAAGTGCTTCCTCGGGGCGAATTTCCTCTCGTAGGCCTCCTGGATCTCCTCCTTTGTCAACAGGGCGTGGAAAATGTACCCAAGGCCATTGAAATGGCCCTGTTGCAGCTGGTCTTTCTCGTGTTCCTCTTCTTTTTCGTCCTCCTCCTCCTCCTCTTCCTCCTCCTCCGTGCTTTCCTCGTCTTCCATCTTCAGAAGAAAGCTGGCCATTTGGCTTGAAATGACCTGAGGCGATCTAGACGTGTTCTTCTTGGACTTCAGCACACTTGAAAACGGTATGTTTTGAAAACAGAATTGGATCTCACCTCATGTCCTCACAAGGAGCGTCATCGTCTTCGTCGTCATCCAGATAGTAGCCGTTTCCAGGGACAATCAGGTGGTCGAAAGGATTGTACCACTTGTCCTCAGCGACGGTAACATAGCTCTCGCTGAAAAAGTTTATTCAGTAAAGGAGAAACTCAAACTTCTTACGTTCCAGTGGTTTGCTCCTCCACAGACAGGTAGTAGGAAAACGAAGCGGAATTGTCGGGCAGATCAGCATGGTCCCTGAAGAGCATACTCCAAAAATTACCCAATTGGTCATTTTTTCCAGAGAGAGAGAAAGAGAGAGAAAGAGGGAGAGGGAGGGAGAGAGAGACAGAGAGACAGAGGAAGTTGTTTGGTTAGGCTTGGCATTTGATTTTAGTTTGGTGTTTAGAAACAAAACCGCCCTTGAAAGCCCAAGTAAAAAACATAACGGTCTGGATTATCTCGCTTGAATTACTTATTCTTCTGTTTTTTCATTGAAGCAAAAAAGAAATTCCCATGCCGGGAATCGAACCCGGGCCGCGTGGGTGAAAACCACGAATCCTAACCACTAGACCACATGGGACTGATAGCGACCGCTTGCCGTCGCAGTGACATTCTAATAGTGCGGGCATAGCGGCTGGAAGTGCAATCCACTATTCAGAACACAAGACCAGAATTTTTTTATCGCGAAAGATGCCCCACGTGCATTGCTTAACTTTCAATTTTCATCCTTCGTTTGTGAATGTAAAAAAATACAATTGTGTTTCAAGTAGGGCATAGTCTAACTCCTAGGTGCAATTAAACTTTCAGATTTCGAAACGTTTTTCTACACTGAGAATGGCAAAATCAAAGCAAAGACCGAAAATTCGCAACAAAGTGCATGCTGAACGGTAAACAAGGCCAGCGCTCAGAGTAGTACATCGATTTCAGGTAATTTCTCATCAAAAAGAAAGTAGTAAGTACCTGCTGATCTGGTTCGTGTTCGGAATGGCAGCTGTGTGGAACTCTTCGTGAAAGATCGGGCTGATGGGATGAAAATCCTCAGAAGCGGACAGTTGACGATCATCAAATGTATCCCTAAAAGATTAACTTGTGAATTTTGTGGACATATAGACTGCATTTTTTGGTTATTAAAACTTTTGAGAAATCCGCTTGCAAGAGCGGACTTCCAAACTTTTCGCATTTCTAATTAAACCTTATCGGGTTTCGCTTACCTTGTGTTTTCCATGCTCCCATTGAGCATAGCAGAAGTCGTAGTGGGGGCATATTTCGGCAAGAGACGGCGCTTATTATGGAGTTCCTTCTCTTCCTCTCTGGAAGAAAGTAATTGGTTTTTTTCTCTTGGTTAAGTGGAGAAGAATGAAAATTTACTAAAAACAAACAACTCACATTTCCCAGGCAGGCTTCCACATTGGCAAGTTGAACAAGTTGACGTTTCCGGAGTAGTTGTTCGTCCTGTCAACGTAGGAGAACCATCTGCCGTTCTGCTGCTGTCCACTGTGCCGGCTCTCCCTGAACTCTTGGCTGTTCATCATTCCTCCATCCTCGTGGTTCATGCCTTTCATTTTCCTAAATATTAAAATCAAAAGTGAAAACAAAAGTCAATTTGAAACAAAACTAGATGTTAAAATGTTACAAATTCAAACTAGACACACACACACGCACACACACACTCGAGGAAATCAGTTGAAGTTAGTCGAATTCATCGTAAGTCTTTAGGTCTAACCCCCGTCCCCCCCCCCCTCTTTCATTGAGATATCAGTTTCGTCGTTTTTTGCTGACCACATAGTTCTCATGCCTAGTCACCGTCGGTCAATCCTTTGTTCTTTCCCGCAACGCAGCCAGCGACTGGTGACAATTCTAGGGCGAAAAGTTCATGACGAAAAGCGCAGATAAATGGATTTTCTGGATTCTCTCGCGAACATCGAAAAATTTTGAACAACAGGGAAGAATCGGAGAAATGCAGT